>UYYA01000300.1:0-74448 GCA_900624975.1 Angiostrongylus costaricensis
CCATCGACTCGGATCACCGGCTCTGAGGAAGACGAAGACGTCGAAACGTTAGCCGAAAATAAATATATTTATCAACCTCGTGCAAGCTTATCAAGAAATAATACATATTTATATGGATGTGTTGCTTCATTGTTCTGCTGAACAAGGTGATGACAACGAGCAATTTTGCTTCAATATTCTTAACCTACTGATTAGTAGAAAACAATAGCGAAGTTCTCTCTGCAGTTATGGTCTACTTCCAAAATGTCTATTCCTTCTGAACCTTACCTGCCTTTAATAGCTCAGTCCTAATACGACTTAGATATCTTCTCTTGGCATTCTTTCTCCTATTCTAATATCAACCACGGATCTCCGTCATATGAGGGATCTCGAGCCGGTTAGTAGCGAGGCTACGTGACGCGTAGCCAGGTGGCGGATAGGGACTAAGAGTTGGACCAAAGGCGACCTTTGCTTCCCTGAGCCGCAGGTGGATCCAGGGGATGGACCCCGGTTTCTGCTGCGCTGATTTGGCACGTACATTCTGTATTTCCTAGGCGTGTTCATGCATGTGTGTGTGGGTGCGTTCTTGCTTATGGGGATTGTATTCTATCAGTCAATTCGGACAAAAGGCTGCAATCAAATAACAGGGAAGTATATAGGAGGTGGTTAGAAGTCGCCTCCAACAAATAAGCTCCATGTCCACTCTAGGGAGAGCCTGGCAAGGTGCCCGTGAGTATACCCCGTCCCTATGTTCAAAGCCCAGCAAGCTATACGTGGGTATCGAGTAGCTAAAAGCAGTAAAAGAAACGTGCCTCATTTCCCTGACTCCGAAGGATACCCAATTCGGCAGCGTTGGGCAGGACGAGTACGAGAGGCTGCTAAAATCGTAGGGCCAATGGAAGCTATTTGGATCACGAAGAACTATGGTGACGATCTGTGCCTACAATGCACGTACACTTACATCCGAGTCCTCGACAGAAGACGTGCTTATGCAAGCAAAAAGGATAAAGAACCACGTCATCGGCCTGGCCGAAACGAGAAGACGCCAGCCTTTCAGCGCTGCCTATGGCACCGGAGAAGAACTGTTCCTCGGAATATGAGACAGTAGAGGAGTCAGCGGCGCCGGGGCTTTTTCGTCAACACGAGTTTGTTCATGAACATTGATTCATTCGAACAGCTTACAACCCGAATCGGACGTTTACGATTAAAAAGATGTAGATCAATACCGGCTTTGACAATCTTCGTCGTTTACGCGTCGACATCAAAGTATGACGAAGAAGAAGTCGAAGCGTTCTATATGGACTTGGAGAAGTTTCACTGAGAAGACCTCACATTCTTCAAGGTCATCATTGGAGATTTCGACGCCAAGATTGGACCAAGAAGAACGTCAAGAACTTCACATTGGGACCCACGGGTTAGAATGGAACGAACAGAGTGGGCAGCCACCTGAGTTTATCATGACGACCAAGACCATCCATGGCAACTCGCAATTCCTGAAGCCCCACCCTCAACGCTAGACGTGAGAGTCTCCCAGTAAATACACAGAAGGTCTTGCCTAACCGATATCGCTGTTGCTTCAAGATTCTACACGGAGTCACACCACAGCCTCCTTCGTGCAAGATTCCATTTCTCACAGGAAGGAGAAAAAGCAGCTAAATTCAAAAACGAAATCTCAAAACCACCATAAACTGGGACTTATTCAATTCATTAGTTGGCTGTTGGATAGATGCCGTTGCCGATAACTTCGACGAAGAATGCGATCGGCTCACTTAACATCTTCACGTTAGCGCTATGAGAGCTCGAAATTCACCAAGAGACGTTTGTCTCCAGAAACACTCGAGCTCTTACGCCAGCGTGGAATCGCATGAGCTGCAGACTACCGCGAACTAACGTCCGAACTTGCAAAACAATGCAGACAGGCGATAAAAGAAGATCTTAGAGAAAGAAGAGCAGCAGTTATGAAGAAGAGTTATGATCGAAGCTGTAGAGGCTGGAAAAGCATTCGCAAAGCCCACCGAAGCTTCGCCAATTACAAGACCAAGTTGATTGCACATCGGCGCCCAGACGGAACAGTTACAGCGTCCGGAAAGGCAATGGGGAAAATCATTCACGAATACTACTCAGATCTCTTCGATAGCCACGTCATCCCTCCCTCATGTGAAATAATGGAGGGTGGATAGCTCGTATCATCAGTGCTCCCTTCCAAAACTCGACATGCTATTGCGTAGGTGAAAAATCGAACAACACTTGGTCCGGACAGGATAAGATTTTAACACCTGAGGAACCTTACGCTAGACCTCGTCAACACACTGGCTCCACTTTTCACACGTTATCTGTCCGAATGCAAGGTTCCTACTCAGTGGAAGACCGGTAAGACCTTGTTATTGTTCAAGAAGGGTGACCTGCACGATATCGGCAACTATCATCCAATCTGCTTGCTCTCTATCGTCTACAAGCTTTTCACTCGAGTCATCCTAAACAGGACTGACAGAACACTGGACGAAGGGCAGCCATGTGAGCAAGTAGGGTTTCGAAAAGGATTTAGTACAATGGATCATATCCAAGGCAAGGCGATACCGTCTCGCCAGAATTATTTAGCGCTACCCTCCAGAACGTCATGCGAACATTGGAATGGGATAATATGGGAGTGAAAATCGATGGTCGGTAGTTACACCATTTTCGTTTTGCTGATGAAATCGTCCTTATAACACCAAACATTAGCCAAGCGGAACGTATGCTTGCCGACTTTGATAAAGCCTGTGGAAAGATTGGTCTTTGACTAAATCTCACAAAAAGATGTTCATGAGGTACGGATTGGTTTCGAATGCATTCCCCACTCACACTCAACGGAACGAATATCTCCGAATGGTCCAGTTATGTCTATCTACGTCTGGAAATCAACATGAAGAACGACAGAGTTCAGCAGAAGAAAACGAGAGGCTTGGGAAGCTTTCAAGAGCATCGAGGATGTAGTGAGGAGAACAAAGAACACCCGATTGCGTGCCCACCATTTCAGCTCAACGGTACTTCCTGCGCTAACGTATGCGTCAGAAACCTGTTCGCTGCGTAAACAGAATGAAGAATCACTCAGCGTTATTGAGCGCACAGTCGAAAGGAAGATGCTAGGAGTGACCCGTGCCACGCAAGTAGGGAAGGGGGTCCGAATCTCCTACCTGCGTCAACAATCAAAAATCAAAGATGTCGTTTGTATGCCAAACAGTCGAAAATAAGGTGGGCCGGACACGTAATGCGTATGAATGACAACCGATGGTCAAGAGCCGTTAGTGACTGGATTCCTCGGGATGTTAAACATACTGCAGGAAGACCACCGACCCGATGGTCAGAGTTCTTCACAAAGAGCCTTGAAGAAAGATATGGCGCTCGACGAGTCCCTAGAGCGAGCTGAACCCACTGGGCTACTCTTGCACGCAACAGGGAAAATTGGAAGATTCACTGGCGACCGTTCGAGTAATTGGACGATCAACGGGATTACAGGTGATACAGGTGAGTCTAATATCAATAGTTAAGCGGATAAAAACGTCATCCACACTACTGCTTGTTGATTAACCACGCATCATTCTTCTATACCTCTAACTCTTTAACTGGAAACAAGTGTTTCAATACAGCAAGAAGGCAATAAGTACAAGAAACTATTTTCAGCGAAAGTAATTCATGGTCACGTAGTATTTGCATATTGTGTAGATCTCGGTACATCTTTCATTTGTTTCGTTGTTTTGCTATCGTCTCTTCAGATTTTGCTACCTCGTTCAACTTCATCTTACGGACCTTGTCTTGTTCATGATATCGTTGACCGCTCCTCGAGTTGATTCTGCCTGGAATCTCAAAGTAGTTTTTTTTTAAAGCGCCACCGGTTCTTCACCGCAAACGGTTGCCTGCCTTTGTGAATCGGACGGCCGGAAATTTCTGTTATGAATGCAATGGTCACATTCCTAGCGATGGACAACTGATTTCCTCAAAATAATAAATTCAATGACTAAAGTATGATAGGTGATAGTAAATTCAACTCCTATGTTTGTGTTAGCACTTATTTGGCAGTTTTTGTGGAAATTAGGGCATTCCTCGGAACTCAACTAAAACAAAAAGAGCTTAACTGACAAAGAGTTAACATATTATTTCTGCGCCTTATAATTTCTCATATTTCAGCTGCAGCAGCTTCACAAACTGCGAGAACTTCACAGAAAAGAAAGCCGGATGAAGAGCTTCCATTCTCGTTGGTGGAAAGAGACCGACAGCGTTCTTCAATGATAGACAGAGAGACAGAGCACAATCTTGTAGTAAAGAGGTGGCATGAAGAGCTAGTATTCCATCTAGACGCAAGACGTGGATAGAAAATGCCCAAAGATTTGCGACAGGAGAATATCTAGCACTTCTAGAATATGTGAAAAGAGGACAAGGTATAAAATCCGGCGTATACAAACATAGTGACGCCCGGTTATTTCTCACAGTAGCGTAGCGAGACGATGGTATGTGGTCAACCACACTAGAAAAAATCGTACACGGTTTTTCACCAGTCTTACAATAAAATGGAGTGAGACCATTCACAGAAGAGAAGAAAGGTGGAAGAAAGGCTCTCATTCCCGAAAAAGAGGCGAAGCGAGGATGTTTCGAGGTTCAAAACGGAACTATGTGGACGAGCACCCAGATTGATGTATGAGAATACATGAGGATACGCCACTATGCAAAGTCCAGATCCAACTTTTGTAGATACATGCCCAGTGGAAACTGCCCTTCAATTGACATCACTCTACCGTTTTCCTCATAATCTTTCAAATTTTGTCGCTTTTACCGAACTTCTTTTAATAATTCAAGAACCCTTCGCCTTAAAATACACGCTCTTACTAGTAAACCTTATGGAATCATGGTAGTGAGGAACCTTTTGCTAATCCATTCCTCTTCTCTTCTTGAGCCCATAAAATTCACCTTTGCAGTTCTACTTCCATAGCCTCTGCCACACACTTCTCCGTTTACCCTTCTAATAATCCACTTTTTTGAGCGCACAATGAAACGTGGAGGGACGCGTAGCCTTTCAGTAGTAAATCTTGTCAGGAAGCTTGACAAATATCGAGATTTCGTGTTCATTTGCAGAATAGTACGCGCTAACACTTTATTTGTCCCGTGGAAAGCATACAATAAGAGAACGGAGGTAATAAAAACAGATTCGATACAAAATGTTCCCTATCATCATAAAGCATCCAAATTTCAGTCCATCAAGAAAGGAACGTCAACTGTAAGAAAATTAGTTAAGTACCTGAGATTCGTAAAAAAAAAACGAAGGTACAAAAAAAGAAAAAGGGTGCAGCAGCTAAACTAAAACAACAAATGAGTAGATTATGGTCAGCTTCAAGAAATCGACTTTATGGTATATTCCGCAACACATTCAATAACCCACTGTGCTGTCACCAGATTGTACCGCTTTGGATGTCGATGGAATACGCTCGGGATCTGAATCTAATTTCATTCACGACTTCGATTTGCTATTTGTTCTGATGCATCCATGCATACACCTACATTTTAAATAGATGCGTACTTACATTTTACCTACCCAAGCATACACATATTTTGATATAACATACAACAGTTAGTGGTATCACTAGAGCTAATAAACGTTAGCGGTTTTAGATTATATGTGTAGTCTTATGACGAAGTTCTCAGCTTCGGAGCACTCAAAATCTTTGAAAAACTTACATTTGCTGTTACAGTAACGTCATAAATGATGAACAACGGAGAGGAGAGATGCGGCGCATGGAATGGTGCCGGAGCGTTTGGAACGAACTTAGGTTCTCTTGCAGAGAGCTCACCTCCTCCCAGACGTATCAAGTCACGAAGCAGATGACGATCATCTGATACGAAGAAGATGAGAGAAAAAGCTGATTCAGAGAAAAAAAATAGTGGCCTGAGACAGTGTGAAATATCCCACGCGAGAGGGAAACGCTCACGAAAAATCTAGACGTTGTTTTGGGAATGCCGTACATGAACTAATAAAACAGTTAAACAAAAGTGTTGATGTAGTTGATGTCTGGTTGCTCCATGGTCTCAAAAGGCAATTAACACAGCTTAAAACCTTTCGTCCTTCGTAAAAAAAAAATGAGAACGGTAAAGGAAAAACTATCACAGGTTCAGTTTCATAGCAGTTAGATGTTTTACACTCTCACCTAAACACTGCTCAGTCTAAATAGTAGTGACAAATATCACTTCTCGCAAAAATGGTACGAATATAAATTGCGGTTCCATAATTACCTATATAATACTTACTTATATCTACAGGAAAACTTTAAAATCGGACGGATTTATTGAGAAAAAACCGAGAAACTAAAAATCTGTGATTAATAGTGTAAATAAATATCACCTATAACCAAAATTTCTACATCCAAAGCTGACATGAAAACAAAGAAGCAGGAAAGGTTGATGTATAACATACCCAGTAGTGACCATGGCTATTATCAAAAAAAAAAAAAGGAAGAAAAAAAAACGAAGAATGATTGTGTAGTAAAGATTAACTGGCTGTAGCGACTTTTTACACCATTTCCGTATACCATTCAAAGTCTGCTCCTTGACTGACTATTTGCCATGTAATACCCACACCAGCTTTGATAAACAACATGTTTTATAGTACCCAGGATCGACTTTCTCTTAACCTCGGCATTGGAATATGAATATGTCGTTTTCTTGTTCAGCAATCGCGAGGTTTTTAAACAGCATACATTTACTTCCATAAAAACAATACAATACAACACTAGCTGACGTTTCGGCAGTATCGCCTTCTTCAGAGCCGCTTTTTCGTGACTTCCAATGAGGAAGTTTAGAACAGCTGACTATAGTCGCATGTGGTTGACGACTGCACCATCGGTTGACGAGATGGTGTTGATTCCAGTCATATGTTTTCGAGAGTCTTTTGAAATAGACGGATTCTAATGCACGATAACGCCTTTTTTTATGTTCCATAACTGATCATCATGAAACTGAATGAGCCGAAGCATTGAATGGTACCTCGTCTGCTTTTCTATTTGACCTTTAACCAATGAATTTCCATTTGATCTAATGTCTGAACAACTTCATTCGCAAGAAAATGCATGGAATCAGTTCAACAACTTTTCCCCATACCAAACATTACATTGATGGGATGATCACAGTTGTAGCACAAATGTATTAATTGTAACAGTTAGTATCGTGATAGGCAAAGTTGAATTTCATAGGTTTTGTCGTACACTGGTCTACTGTCTATCTCGTTGACTCATGTGAGATCCTTTCCCCACGCATAGCCATCCACCGTCGTCAACTGACGCGTTATGAGAAGATCACAATCATCAACTGTTAATCAACGAGCGACGCAGCTGATGAGTACGAATTAGATGCGTTCTACTATCAGTTGGAGGAAGTTATCCGCAATGATAAAGTATATCATAAATTTGTTGTCGGAGGCTTCAACGCCAGAACAGGAAAGGCCAATGAGAACGAATACAGGATCGGAAATTTTGGATTATGAGAAAGGAATAGGAATGGAAACCATTTCGCTGGACTCCTGTCTGCAGCACGTTTCTTCCATGGAAACTCGTTCTTCCAGAAGAAAGAAAGCAGCCGTTGGACATGGGAGTCTCTTAACGTCATGACTCATGCGGAGATTGACCACATTCTGACAAACAGAAGATGGTGCCTACTTGACACATCGGTAGTCTTGTCATTCTGTACTGGTTCCGATCATCGCCTTATTCGCGCAAAGATTCGATTCAGCCGTATGCTGGAAAAGAATTCATGTCATCGACCACGAGTCTAGCTCTGTACGATAAGAACACTTTGTACGAGGCCCTATCCAAACGTGACTGGCAGATTAAAGAAGACCCGACCGAAGACTACGATAAGGATTGAAAAGCTGTGCCGAATATGCCTCAGTTCCTCAAGCAAGAAGATCGGATCGCATCTCCACTACTACTGAGATGCTTGAAGAGAGAAGGAAACTGAGGATTGATCCTACTGCAACACGTTTAACACGGCTGGTAATAAATGTTAGCTGAAGAACAGCTTTGTAGGAGGACCTACATCGGTACAGGCAAAGGAAACTACGGGAAGCAGCAGAGAAAAGAGGCAGTCCAACAAAATGTCGTTGGGACTTATGTGTGACTGTGGTGCTCCGCTGTCAGTGTTGGTGAACGAAGAAGGGATCGTCAAAACTTCCCGCCATGTTATGGAATTAATAACGGAAACGTTCTACATCAGTCTTTTCCATTCCACAATTCCCATCCTCGACCCTAATATACCCGTTGGTGAAAAACCACGTGGAATTCTTCCGTCGGGGGGTTCGAGATGCGATAGAAAGCATGGAAAGAGGCAGAGCTCCACGACACGATAATATTACAGCTAACTTTCGAGCTGGAAGCCACAGTTTATATGTACTCTTCGCAAATCATATGAGAGCGTACTCACAACAGGAAAAAATCCTAGACCAGTGGAGGACGTCGCGCACAGTCATCCTGACCAAGAGAGGTGACCGAAGGGATCATCGTAACCATCGTCCGATATGCTTGTTGAGTGTCCTCTATAAGCTCTTCACGAAGATTATCCTCTCGTGCATGTCAAGGACACTCGATGAGGCACAACCAGTGCAGTAAGTAGAATTTCGAAAAGGATTTTGCTGCATGGACCACATCCAAACTGTGTCCAGAGTCATCAAAACTTGTCGGGAATATCACCTGCCTCTAGTTCTAACCTTTGTCGACTGTGAAAAAGCGTTTAACAGTGTCAAAACGAATGCAATCCTATCGGCGCTCGTCGACCAAGGAGTGGACCCGTCCTATATAATAACTCTGTCTGACTGTTATCGGAACTGCGCTATGAAAATACGGCTTCTCCATCGACATCTTCGCATACACGTAGGAAAAGCGGTTCGATAAGATGGTACAGCATCGCCAAAGCTGTTTAGTACGCACTGCAACGAATAATAAAATCACTTTACCGCGGTGAGAAAAGCTTACACATCGTTGGAAAATTCCTATCAAACCATCGTTTAGCGGATAAAATTGTCATCTTCTCAAGAAGTACCAGAGAAGCAGAGACGATGATCGATGAGCTCAACGAAGCGGGAAAAATGATCGAACTATGCATGAATCAGAACACGCAGTTCATGAAAAACCCATTGTGCGAAGGCGAATAAATTGTTGAACTGGATGGTTCTCTGACTGCAGAGACCGCTCCGTGCGTATACCTTGGGCGATCAATGAACATGGAAAACAACATGAAGGAGGAACTAGACAGAAAAAGGAGAGCAGTTCGGGCCTCATTTGGGCCTCTCAAAAAAGCTACCAACCGACTGAAAGACCCGAAAATCCGCGCGCACCCTTTCGATTAAGCGGTCCTCCCAGCGCTCTGTTATGCAGCACAGACGTGGGCTGACAGTTCAACCACGTCGAGAATACTGCGCACTACCCACAGAGTGCCTGACCGATTTCTTCTGAAGTACAATAAGCACTCACAATATCTAGCCGGAATTCGAAGCTCTGATCTTCGAAATAAGTCACATCATCGGGATCCAAGAGAATACACATCGATAGCGAAAAACACATAGGTCAGTCAGGTAATGAGAGGGACGGATGACAAATGGACGAAAAGAATTGTAGAGTGGACTCCAAGAGAATGCAAACGTTCCCTAGGACGACTACCTACACGTTGGGCGGACGTGTTCGTAAACAAAGTTAATGAGCTATACCCGCAGCTGCAGTTATTTTACAGATCATGATGCTATGAGACTCAAACGCGCCACCATGTTCGAATAAAATCGCCACAGTGGACGACGATTGTGAAAAAAACGAATGGAAAATGTGCTAGAGTCCGCACAACTAGTGAAGACGGACCAGATCGCTCATGTACCCAAGTGAGCAAAGAGAACGAAAATAATACCAACGAAAATAGTACAAATACTTCGTAAGTATATAAAATCGGTTTTTTTTCTAGCAACAAAGTTCTCATGCTAGACATATGGGCAACTAGGAGCGTAGGTATTCAAATAGCAGAGTAACTACTAAAAGTAGAATCCTGTTGAAATTGGAAATCCTTCCCAATAAAGTAGATTCTGGTAACGTTTCGTCTCCTTCTTGTAAATAGCCGCGCTTTAACGATAATATAAAATCGTTCCGCACTCACCAATGCCTCTATACTTTTTCGCAAGGAAATAGAAGATGCAACCATGGAATAGCCCTGGTTCCTGCAATACACTCATTTCATATGACCTAAATGTGAAAGTATATTGTGAGAACAAAAACATAACGTATAAGGAGAAATCGATAAATGGAAACAAGAAGAGGAATAAGGGAAAGTACCAGTGAAATGGACGAAAATTTGAATAAAGAAATAAAGGAAATACGAAGTAGAAAAGAAAGAATAGAAGTAGAAAAACATTAAGCCCAGCAATACCCACTGAACTTGGAAAAAAGGACCAAAAATCTACCCTGCAAACGACAAGTTTGCAAAGGCAAACGTCAGCTAACCTCCTGCTCAACGTCTTCAAATGCAATCTGGTAACATTTTAACAAGTCAACAAAGAATCCCAACAAGATCTCGTGATAATATCGAAAATACTAAGAAATTTGCGGTGTTTGGCGGCAATGAAAGAAAACAGAAAGAAAATTGGCAACATCTAACCACCATTGATTCTCTCAACGAAATATACAAGTACCAGCAATATCACACCATTCTCTCCTTACTCCTCCTACAGCGACTCAAAGAGTCGTAAACGACATCGTTCGCCGTGTGTCGCAGCTTCGAAACTTCATAGCTGAAAATAATAAGGTTGAATATACACATGAATAATAGGGAGACGAATTGCACCTTTGATGTGCTGTTTATTTTGTGAAAACATAGTCATATGCTGCTCAGTAGACTCTGTGGAAGAATAGATTTACTCTTAAAGAAGTTCCAGATTGAAATTGCGAAATCCTTCTCACGTTTACAGAGCTTATTATGGAGATCGAATGACGCTCTGCATTTGAGCTTCACAATCAGGAACCTCCCAATGCGTGGTGACAAGTTGTTATGAATTCCCGAACAGGTCGGAGTAAATTTGCAGCACAAACGGTCAAACCAGGAATTTTCACTTCATTAAGTTGTTCTCGTTTTTCCTTAAGTGATACTGAGATTTTTTCAGCATTATTCAGAAAGACATCATGCAAACGTTAGAATAAAAAAGTATGTGAGGAAGCTGGTAACCAGCAGATACACCACGTTCTCCTAGCTTATTATATCAAACTTTCTCATAAAATCGAGTATCCTGCTCGAAGAAAAAAACCGGTTATAAGACGAACCTAAAAAAAAACGTTCACGAAGGCCAAATTTGTTAATGGAGTACCATTCCCAATCCACCTTAAAATACCGTGTTTGAGCACCACATATCTCTGTATCCGAACTCATAAACCACTATAAGTGCAACCCATCTTTCTGATCTACTGTGCGGATACCAGTACTTCCCGCATTCGAACTGTTTCTTCGCATCAATCACCGTGAAAGTCTTACAACTTTTTACACGTGGGTTAGGCTGCTGCTTGAGTATATTCCCTTTGTCTTAAATGTTGTTAATTGCTTGTCTATTCGATTTTCTCTGGAGTCCTGAAATGGCCGGACTAGAGCGTTCCCACTTGGATTGCAGAGAGCACACTTTTCCCAGACAAATCTGGTACCATACCAGCCTGCAGACCCCTGAGATGATGGAATTGGTGGATCCACGCAGGGTCGAACCAGCACCGTGCTCTTGATGATCGGCATCACTAGCGCTGTGATTCCCGCTCCCTAATAAGTGGTTTAGCTCCAGAGATATGCAAGAAAAATCATGCTGTTTTATGAGTTTGTAGTAATATCAACGATTTAGTGAGAACGACGAAGAAGTAGTGTCAACACACCTACCACTAGTGAAGTCCTAACCAAAGTCCTAGAAACAGAGCTATCAAACATGCTAACTAGGATTATTATCCAATCAAAAATAATAATCCAAAACTCAGGTTTGCAAAGTGATTAAAGATTAAGGAAACTAGTTAAATTAATAACTATTGTGGAAATCAAATACATAGTAAAAACGCAGCAAAAATGTCATAAAAAAGTTATGCTTTTCATGTCCAGTGAGCGATCAGAACCCACTAGCAACTCACTAGCATGTGACACGGAGAAATGAAACGCCTTTAAAGACACCAACTTCAGTTACTCTGCAATCTATGAGATGCGAGGTGATCTACATAGATGGGACGAATCCAAGGCATGAGAAACTTTGGAAACACACTTCATGTTCGTGCTCTATTCAAGGATTTCATAAACCAATGAATACGAATTGCACATGAGCAAAAGACTAATCTATTCCTAGACGTACGCATGTAATGTAGAAGAATAATAGTTAAGCTACGAAAGCAACCTACTTTGTATGAGGCAATATCTTTTCTTGTCGAATGCACTCGTTTAACCACTCGGTGCTCATTATACGGGTGTTTCTAAAAGAATCGTACAGAGAGAAGAAATAAGGTGCTTACAGATCATTTCCTCGATATAGGGGGATGAAGATTTTCAGTTTTCATCCAATATTGCCAAAAAGTTTTAAACAAAAAGTAGAAGCCAACAAACTGCATCATTGCACGCAGAAGATCGGCATTACTACTGCAAGCACCGTCCGCATCTACTGAAACTACATAGTGAGTTGTTGTCTCATCGCAAAAGTCAATGACCTAAAAATAACCTGTAAACAACTGTGGTCACTTTCAAGAATCAGAAAATTTTGAATAAAACAATGAATGTCATGTTCTTCCGTAAACACTCACTGTCATCAGTTTATTAATAATGGAGAGGTCGTGGTATGACAAAGCCTTTCGAATTTCTCGAGAAATACACACGACATAGACATCAGGCAAGCGGGCAACGACTAGAAAATTTTTAATCATTAACAATAATTTTTTGGAAAGGAAACATGGACTGACATGGTTGCTTCGGATGGGTGCGGTATTTCTCTACAAGAAGGCGGAGAGGTGAATGAGGCTGAGCCAGTTGTGAGGGTGTTTGCTGCCTGATATTGCGGATCTGGAAGTGATTACACCATTAGTATATGCTAACCATTCAAAAATTTGAACAAGTCCTTTGATTGGAATAATCCCTTTGCTATCGTACTGCTTCAGCAAGCTAGATTTAACACAAATGCCTATGTGAATAGCCTTCTTTTTCATTCGATAAAAAAATTGCCAGAGGAATACAAAGTACTTCGAACCACAACCTACAGAAATTTTCCACTTCGAGAGAGAGAAAGAGAGACGGAGAGAGAGGTGAGACACAGAGAATCAGATGGAGGAATAAACCCTCTTTGACGCAAAAACTACAATTCTTACCGTTTTGCTGGCTCCTTTCGACAGCAAATATTTGACGATTTCTTCGTTTCCTCGTGACACAGCAACATGCAGAGCAGTGTTGCAGTCAGAACCACCTCGATACAATCAATTAAGAAACAATGAAATTCGAAATTCAGTGTCTGAAAACCAATTGGCAAGAATCCATACAATTCGCATTAATAACTGCTCCACCACGCTCAACAAGACATTGGCAAATATCCAGACGTTCCATTTCCACTGCTATAAATAAAGGAGTGCGTTTTTTATCATCACGTTGATTTACATCATATCCGGCCTGCAAGTGATACGGATGAGCTCCAATATTTGAGAGAAGAAAGAGAAAAAAGGAACTATACAAATCAACGCAACTGCGTTTGAAATAATATCATACCTCGACGGCATCCTGAACATCGTCTAGTTTTCCACCGATAACGGCAGCAATAACTGGATCACTTGAGCACTGTCCTGTTTTTGGAGTAGAGAATGAAGACTTACGGGAGCGAGAATTAGAATAATACTGTAACAGATTTACATCCTAACAATTACGCGATGACTTCATCTCTAGACGAGACAATTATAAGGTGACATTGTGGATGGCATGGTCTCTATAGAGGTCATTTTGTGGTGGACGTCGGTAAAGGAATGCTTTACCCCGCACTAAAAGTGTGTGAAAAACGTTGCCTCGCGAGAGTTCACTGACCAGTATTCTGGCTGGTAATTAACTGTTATTTCATTTCTGATCGTTATGTCACAATTGCAGTGTGGAATCGGTGGGTACAAAAAATACATAATTGGACTCAACATAAGCGTCAAAATACGTATAAGTGCTGACAGAAATATCTTTGCATGATGGGCCAGAATAAAAGAATAAAAGGGTGACCAATCCTTAAGCGATGCGCTATGCATTCAACTTCATCGCGGATCATACAGCTGGTTTATTCCATATCTGGTCTGTACACCAACATACAGTGCTCCTACGAATGGTACCAAGTCAGTGCTGCTATCCTCCCACATAATTCTTGTACAAATTTGCCGATCCTGTAGGAAAGGGAAGATTGTTGGGCACGGGAGGTGGGTGATGGAACCAGCAACCGAAAGAGAGAGTACTACAGGGCACTTCTAACTATTGCGTTGTGCATTCTCTTCTCCAGTATAGTAGAATAAAGGAAATACTATTAAGCGTAATATTCAAAGCAACAGAGCGACAGAGTAAAGTCTATTTTACAATTTAGTGGTGTTGTTCTCAACTTGTCAAGCCTTTTGCTTATTGAAAATGGAGTTTACTGTCAAGGAACCAACAGACCCGCAACGAAACGAAATCGGACTTCATCGGATGCAGTAGTCGCGTAGATATTAAGAAATCTTCCCACAAATATTCATTCTGATCCTATGGCTGCTTAAGGAACACACCTCAGCTTTCAGTCCTTGCCTGGGTGTTTCACAGCTTGTCCTACACACCGTCGTTCCAGAAAAATTGTTTTCACATTTCATTTTTACACGTTCTTCTGTGACAGCAGTATGTTTCTTACCAGAAAGGTTCAGCCAAGGAGCTACATTCTAAAACATATAAAAAGTTCTGATGCAAAACTGATTGCAGCATATGAATGTGTTTATAAAATGGCAGGATAATTTCTTGGCTATAGCGAAATTATCGGAAGAACTTTCACGTACTAATAGAATTAACTGTAGATGTTATATCAATTAAGCACTGATACGACATTACTAGTCATTAAAGAAAAGAGATATTATTCACTTACGACTTTATGTCCCCTTGTATGGAAAGTATTTTTAGGTTTTGCTACGAAGTAGTTACAGAGCTTCTCGCTGCGATACGGCCTTATTTCCTGTAAGACAATAACTGAGATGGAAAGCAACACCATGTGTAAATGGGGCCGTACCTGCTTGTCCTCGTTTTCGAACATGTCATTACGAGCATGTGCAGCTTGTGAAAGAAACAAACTGGGCTGTTGTGTTGATGTCATCAGTGGTTGGACAAATTGTGGTAAGCTAACTGTGATCAAACCACTTGTCCTTAATGTTCTAATATAAAGACAGAAGCAGGAAACCAATGGGCTCGTTGTATTCATAAAAGCAGCAGAAGCATTACTATATTCAACCACCTGCTTCCCAACACCCATGATAATGGCCTACCGCTTCGAAACTTTTTTTGTTTCTAAAATCTCCGAATACACTAATTTTACACTCCATTTCGAAGTGAGTTAGGAGTAATGTCTCAAGTTTGAAATAAGAAAAGAAACCGAACTGACTTTGCTGTAGCGGTGAGCTTTTGATCAGAAAAGTTATCGACGAATTCTCCAGATTCCACAAGCGCATCATGTTCAGCCACATTCTCAGGCACCGCTACTTCACGCGTCAATTGAGGGGGTGGAGTGTCGCTTAGTTCCTCGGAGAGATCACTTTCCAACTGACTAAAAATGAAGTACATCATCACTTCCATAAAAAAATAGTGAACGGGTTTTTAACGATGTAGAAAGCGTACCCTTCCATGTCATCATCACAGCTGTCGGCAAGCGAAAGTCTTTGAGTGCTGATAAACTCGTTAATGGCCCTTCAAAGTCAAAAAGTAATGAAATGCACTATGAATGCAACTTGCTTTTCTAGGGCAGACATACGCATTTCTTTCAGCATCATCTTTTTCCTCAACAGTGTAGTCTCCATGAGCCTCGAGCAGTTTCTGCGTTTGTTCAATAGTCTCAGCAACAGCCGTACCCTCGCTTCTAAGAACTCGTTCATACTAGAAATTCAGATATGAAACCTATGCAGAAACCATTAACTTATATGAACATCACGGTAAACCACCTGAATGCTTGTGGAATACTCAGATAGCATTTACTTTTCTAGTGCTCTAGAAATCCGAGCATAAACTTTAAAAGGCGACTGACACGGTTCCCATGTATTCGAAAACAAAGAAGAAAAGTTCACGTAAAGTAGTACTTGCTTTCAGGAAGTAAATGCTACTCAAGTGGTTCTTCCATAAAACATATTGTAAAGCGTTTAATTATGGCTTTACCAACGACATCTGTTTCAACTTTAAAGAAACACTGTCATGAGCAAATAAACTCTTCACTGCAGCAAACCTTTCTCTTACAATAACTTGCAAAACCTATTCGCTTATTTTGCAAACAAAGACAGTAATGGAGTAGACTTCTTTTAGTACAAGAGAAGGAGACGGAACATAACACGAACACTTGAAGCTAAAAGCAGAAAAACCGCTAAATTCAAAAAATCCTAAAACTACCTTAAACTGGGATTTATTCAAATCACTAGTCGGCTGTTAGGAAGACACCGTTCTCGATAACATCGACGAGACATGCGGTCGGCTCATTCAACATCTTCACGTTAGCGCTATGAAAGATGAGAGTTCGAAGGACACCAAGAGACGTCTGTCTCCAGAAAAACTCGAGTTGATACGCCAGCGTGGAATCGCATGAGCTGCAGGTTACCGCAAACTAACGTCCGAACTTGCAAAACAATGCAGACAGGCGATAAAAAAAGATCTTAAAGAGAGAAAAGCAGCAGTAATGGCCGAAGCTGCAGAGGCCGGGAAAAAAATGCTATTGCGTAGGTGAAAAATCGAACGGCACCAGGTGCGGCCAGGATAAGATTTGAACACCTGAAGAACCACATGCCAGTCCTCGTAAACACACTGGCTTCGCTCTTCACGCGTTACCTGTCTGATTCCACGCTCCCTACTCAATGATAGACTAGCAAAATCGTGCTACTGTTCAAGAAGCGTGACCTACACGATATCGGCAACTATCGTCTAATCTGCTTGCTGTCTGTCGTCTACAAACTTTTCACTTGAGTCATCTTAAACAGGACCGACAGAACACTGGACGAAGGGCAGCCATGTGAGCAAGCAGGGTTTCGAATAGGATTTAGTACAATGGATCACATCCACACGATAACAATACTGTACAGAAGACTGATCCATCTCACTTTCATCGATTTAAAGAGGGCCTTTAACTCAATTGAGATAGAAGCAGTCATGGAAGCTCTGGACAGTCAGGGAGTTTCAATTCATTAGAGTAAGATTCTTAGTGAGCTGTACAAAAATTTCACAATAAAGATATCACCATTCTACAACCATATTGACATCAACGTCAAAAGAGGGGCTAAGCAAGGCAGTACCATCTCTCCGAAATTATTTACCGCCACGCTCGAGAACGTCATGCGAACAATGGAATGGGATTCGATGGTTGGCAATTGCACCATCTTGGCTTTGCTGATCACACTGTTCTTATAACACCAAACACTAGCCAAGAGGAACAAATGCTTGCCGACTATAATAAAGTCTGCGAAGAAATTGGTCTTCGCTATATTTCACAAAAACGATATCCATGGGAAACGGATTGGTTTCCTATGTCCCATTCACGTTCAACGGAAGGAATATCTGCAAGTGCTCCAGTTCCGTCTATCTAAGTTGCGAAATCAAAATAATGAACGACTTAGCTCCGGAAATGAGCAGAAGGAAACGAGCAGCTTCGGGAGCTTTCAAATGCATACAGGATGAAGTGAGGTGAAGAAAGAACACCATACTTGACTCCGTGCTCACCTTTTAGACTCCACGATTCCTACTGCCTTAACGTATATGCGTCAGAAACGTGGTTTCTGCGTAAGCAGGATTAAAGTTCACTCAACGTTATAGAACGCGCAGTCGAAAGGACAATGCTAGGAGTATCCCGTTTCACACAAGTAAGGGAAGAAATCCGAAGCTCCGAGCTGCATCAACCATCAAGAATCAAAGATACCGCTGTATACGCCGAGCAGTCGAAGATAAGGTGGGCCGGACCCGTAATGCGTATGAATGACAACCGATGGACAAGAGCCGTTAGTTACTGGATTCCTCGGGATGTCAAACGTACTGCAGGAAGACCACCGATTCGATGGTCAGTGGTCAGAGCTCTTCACAAAGAGCCTTGAAGAAAGGCATGATGCTCGACGAGTCTTTAGAGCGAGCAGAACCCGCTGGACTACACTTGCACGCGACAGTGAAAAATGGAAGATTTACTGGCGACCGCTCGAGTCATTCGACGATCAACGGGACTACGGATGATATAGGTGATTTAAAGCCAAAAAGAAACACCACGAATAAATTTCAAATCATCATGGTCATGCCCAAAATAGAATTATGAGAATAAATAAACCGTAGAAATAGCGAAAACCAAAAGACTTCGAGTCTACGTATCAACTTGCCTCTTGCAATAACAACTTGAACTCGTTGATATGTTGGGCGAGATTATTGAACATCTGGGCCGCTTTAGGTCGGTGCACTTCTAATGGACAGGAACATACTGGGCACACGACCAACGTATTCATGTTGGAAAAACAGTTAACGCAGTCCCTATTTCAAAACTGGTAGAATAAGCGGTATTAGCCTAATACTTCAACGAAAGGTTTAGAAACAGACCAACAAAATGCATGCTTGCACGCAGTCCCAAGAGTTTGCAGTTGGTCCGACTCTTGTGAACTGTAACAACATCACCAAAAGTAAGAACAGTAGAGAAAACGAAAACGAATGGACCTAACTCACCAGTGGGGATTGGCGCAGCAGATCAATTTCGCGAAAATATCGGCTGCTTGTTTTGTGCGCTCGAATCCTGGCATCCTAAAGTGAATTCAAATGCAGTAATGACAATAACAAAGAGGAACAGCATCTACAAAACACAACGTCTGAAACATACCACAGACCTGCATGTCTTCAAAATTCGCGCCAATTCCTCCGCTTACACTGCAACTCGTCCAATTGGACGTAGTTTTAACCAGCTGTGCTGCGCATACGGGTAGTGCATGTGATTGATGTCCAACATTACATCATATCTGAAAGGAATGAGTACTGCTAGGCGTTGACTTATTCTGTTGATGGACATCAGCGATCTTTTCAATCTGTACGTACTGGATTAGGGTCATATACACATGCAGAACCCGAGATGCAGCAATTTACTTTGCCTCAAACAAGTTTTTTGGTGCAGTTTTGCGTTCAATCCGTAGCTTGGCTAACGCTATGCAAAACAGTGCTGTAAGAGAAATGCCCTAACTGTACGTATAATGCTGCCCCCAAGGTGGTCCCAATGACTCGCGTACCCTACTTTCGCCGCTTTGAAACTCGCTTCACTTCTAGGAGAAGCACCAATCGATAGCCACGCACTTGGTCCCGAAGCCAAGCACCCCACACGGTCCTCGTGGAATCGGCTTCTTCCTCTATACTTGCTTCCTCAACCAAAAGTAAGTGTATGTCAGCAATTGCTACCATTTCAATAGGAATCCAGTGTCAAGAGGGATGATCTCCGTTCTATCCACAAATTTCGGTGATTGGCCAAAGGTATAATTTGAGAAAGCCATATCACAGTTTTTTCATAACTCCAGAAAAAGCCTATCATGCCATTGCATCAAACTAGGAATCAAATGAAAATTGTGATCAGGCTCATCGAACTCCTCTACATAAAAAAATCATTGTTTCGATCCCACGTAGAGGACAAGGTAAACTGACCAATACTCGAAAAATTTGCCTGTGTTTTTGCCTGAGAGGATAGTAGCACTGACTTAAAACATCGATAGGTTCACACAAGTCATTCTATAAACCAGATATGTATCCAGTCACCTCTGGGATACTTGACAAATATGAATTCATTGTGCATCCTCATCGATCGATCAATGTCGAACGCTTTAAGCTTCCATACTTTATAGGACCATGAAGAAGATCTTATTGTAGAAATGTCAAGTACGTGCAGGGACTTCACTCAAATACCAGTATTCTTATAGGAGATTTAGCAGCAGTTTCGTACGGTACCTGGTAGCTTTGCAAACTGACAACACTTGTTAAATGACTTGGAACATTGGTCATGATGACTTCGAATATTGGTCAGCTTACCTTGTCCTGTACGTGGGATCGAAACAATGGCTTTTATGTAGAGGAGTTCGATGAGCCTGATCACAATTTCCATTTGATTCCTAGTTTGATGTAATGGCATGATAGGCTTTTTCTGGAGTTATGAAAAAACTATGATATGGCTTCCTCAAATTATACCCTTGGCCAATCACCGAAATTTGTGGATAGAACGGAGATCATCCCTCTTGACACTGGATTCCTATTGAAATGGTAGCAATTGCTGACATACACTTACTTTTGGTTGATCTTTCCAGTGGAGATGCCGAACTCCTCGGAAGTTCGGAAAACCTTATTAAGAATGACCACCTGCTGTGTGTTGCAGTTGGACGCTCAGAAACATATTCCTGCTAGGACAAGGCGGTCAATCCTTGGGTAGAGGTTAGCATACACACGCGCTATTCCTCATCAAATCAGTGAATTGAAAAAACGACGTGGGCCGATTGCGGTAGTAGTGATGCTACACAACTGAATATTTCGTCGATAGAAATATACTATATAAGTCCATAAAATCTTAGTTGAGAATACCAAGAACAAATGGAGAAAAGAAGCTCTTACAAACTGAATAAAAAGCTCATTTGTTTGAGGAGAGAAGGTAATATAGGGTTGCTCAGAAGTAAATAAGCGTTTTTAACTACCTTTCTGCCGTAATAATTTCTCCCGAATTAAAAAGCTGTGATGAATCAGCCCGGCTGCAGACCACCAAACACTCACCATAACCTTTTCTCGGTGCAATTTGAGTTTTGGCAAGCGCTGCGGAGCCCAATCGCAATCCAGGCAATGAGCCGAACGTCGCCGGTTGTCGTACAGAATCCACTTCCCATCGCACATCACAGTTCGATCAGGAAAAAGACCGTTTTTGTTGCGCAGAATGAGAGCAGACGACACTTCAAAACGGTAACTTTTTGATTTTCGCTTAATTCGTGCGGCACCCGCTTGTGAAGTTTTTTTGTCTTTTCTATGCGATTCAAGTGAGTAGAAATTGTTCCTGTTTTTACGCCAACCTGTTCTGCAAGCTGTCGAACAGTTGTTCGCGTGTTTGCTCCCTCTAGTGCTTTCAATTCGTCGTCATCAAGCTCATTGGGACGTCCGTGGCCTTCCTTATCCTCGAGATCGAAATGGCCAAATCGCAATTTCCGGAACCACGTTCGCGCTGTTGATTCACCGACACTGCCTTCAGCCCAAACTTCGTTAATGTTTCGAGCTGCCACTGTTGCACCACGACCGAGTTTTAACCCATAAAAGATGCTTCCACGGCCGACTTTCTATTAACCTCGGGATTGATCAAGTAATTCTTCGTATTCTTGTTCAGAAAATGCGAGGTGTTACTTTTACTTTTTTTTTAATCACGAATAAGCTGACATTTCGGCGGATTTCGCCTTCCTCAGAGCCTCTTTCTGTGAGGCCTCCACTGAGTATGTCGCGTGAAGACCAACCGCACAGAATTCACATGGAAGCGTAATGTGCCTAAAAGAAAACCTAACGAAAATCCGTTTTTGACTTCTGGGATTGCAAAGCTCAAAGTTAGCAAAAAAAAATTATTTTTTGACAAAATATAGCATAAAATTAACTTTCTAATGGTGTATATTGCAGGGTAAAAAGAAAGTCATTGGTAAAATACAGTACATTAAAACAACAGATATTTTAAAACGCTCATTTACTCCTGAATAAATTGATATATCATAAACAGCGCGTCAACTTTGACATATCTACTATGTTAGTATGTTTTGGTAGGAAGCCATTTCAGTTACCAATTGCCGCCGTTTTTTTTTCGTTCAAACAGTTCTGGCTTCGTCGTGTATCGAAATCATAAGAACGTCTAGCTATGGCCGTGCAACAGATTCATGGTGGCCGGATGCTGTCTGAAACTGCGCCAAAAGAACTAAAACACTCTAGTTGAGGAGTTTTATGGTTCCACAGAGAATAAACTCAGTTAGCATTTAGCGAAAATCGTAAGGAGGACAAAGACCTTACTAGTCAGCCAAAGTCGCGTACAAAGGATCTTGAACGATGACGGTACAAGACAGTGAACCAAAAGAAGAAACCGCTGGAAAACTATCTCTTCTTGTCGAAACAACCAGTAATGCCGAGTTCAAATTGTGGATTGGTTCCACTGGTTTTCACCCTTGTGGAGACATCTTGAAGAGCTCAACAGCTATTCTTTGTTTATACTGTTCCCATTTTAAGCACAATACTGATAAAATTCATATTGCTCATTTTGTATCAGTTTCAGAAGTGCAGCAAGGTGTAACGTCCACGATGTTCGTCGTCCCACTGAAAAGTTTTGTAGAAAATTTGTAACGTTCGGAAATTGATAGAGCCATTGCATACAGTTTATTATGCACAATATCATTCCAAGATATTGTGTGAGGTCTCTTGTGACAACGAGGGATTCCGTCCTATGATTTATTTCTGAATTTTGAAATAGGCGATTGCCTAGTTTTCCCTTACGACTCTCATAAACAAGAAACGGTCACTTTATCTTCCGTAAAAATGCTTTAAGTGGGTTGCAATGGACAGCCGCATGTGGCTGCAGGTACAAACAGCTATGAATCCTTAGAGCTTCGAACTAAATTCGCCGATGATGGTGGATCCTGATATTGGTTTACTTCTATCTGGGCTTCCTGATGGAAACGCCGGACTCCTTCCCAGTATGGGAGACCCTGCTGGGATGAATGTACCAGCTGTAGATCGCAGCCCGGGACCCAGGAAAACCTCTTAGTCGTGATAAGTCGGTAAACCGTTGAGAGGAGGAAATGTGCTAATCATAGATTGGAAATACTATAGTACGCGGAAAATGTCAGCTACAAGCCTTTAGAATGTTAAATATTTTTGTCTGAGCAAGGAAGAGCTTAGAATATCTGTGTATTTTGTTACCATATCAGTTTTTGGGAATATACCACGTGGAAGTACGTTGATGAGGGTGCAGTGCGTCTCCCATCTTCGTGCCCTTATCACTGACTGACTTTAAGTCTTTACGATAGGTGATGTCTAAGTTTCGCTTTCACTGGAAACATTTTTCCCGCAGGACGGGAACTTTGGCAAAGAAAAGCACTTTTTCTTCCAGAAAAGTATGGGAAACAGCACTTCGTGCTTAGACCTGTAGTAATGTCTACGATCAATAACTCGAAAAACCGACTTTCTATGAACCTCGGCATAGATAGTTGATATATTTATTTATGTGATCTTATAAACTGATCTTCTTAAGCTGACGCGAGGTTGGTACTTCATTGTCGTTGTCGTTGTTTTTGATGCTATTGATCGATGGCTGACGTTTCGGCGACTTCGTCTTCCTCAGAGCTAATTCCTTTTTTGAAATCATAAATTTTGCTCAGGGGTCTTCCTCGGGTACAAACATCCTTCTGGTAGTACAATTAAAATTTCTTTTCGGGGAAGATTTGTAGAAAGCAAGCGTTAGTGATTCCTAACTCAAGTCCGTCGGTGTATGCCTTCCAGTTTAAGAAGCTCGTCGATATCGCTAGCATATTGACTTGGTAAAGGTATAGAGTTGCAACAGCTGGACCTAGTTAATTAGTTGGAATGGGTTATGTAATGAACCGATATTTGGTCAGGTGAATAGAAAACTACGAAACCTTCAAAAATTGCTGCACTGGAAGTTTAAACTGAGTATTCCCTTGATCGTTACTTCTTTCATCACCAGCAGATTCTTCTCTGACTGATTACACAAAGCTCATGAATAGTAAAATACAAGCCGTTCTGCTCTACTTGAGAACATAGGATTTTGAGAGACGTTTGAACGTAGTGCTTGGCATTAAAACTAAACCGTTAAGAGACACCCCTAATAAATTCATGTGCTTTAGCTTTGTGGTAATTCAAGCAACCATATGATTCACGTAGGTCAGCCAAAGACGTCTTGTGAAGTGCTCTCCAATTTGTGCTAAGTGGTGGTTAGCAATACGTTCACTAGGCGCCAACTGCGCTCGGTATGTATTGCTCACCCAGACGACACGTTTGCGAGCCATATTTCATCCTGTCCTTTTCGCATGTAATAAACAGGATTATGGTATGGAAGAAAATTCGTGTGAATCCCAACACCCCTACGTTTGAACGGCTAAGCCTTAAAGTTGTTCCACAAGACTACCATTACTCTATCGTCATCAGAATGCCATGACTTCTTTCGATTTATTTCACCGGCAACATGCAGTTGCTAATATTAAGGTGTGTCCTAGATGTTGATCAGTTTCTCCCTACTGCGCTAAGAAGCTATCGATTTCAATGCGACTGTAAGGTTCCCACTGCGTGTGTTATGCAATAGCTTGCAGTGCACAATGGTCAAGTTGATTCGACGCCATGTCTTATGAACATTAAGCATTATGTATTCTTTCTTTGATGAGCTTACACGAGGTTGATAATGATGTTTATTTTCGGCTAACGTTTCGACGTCTTCGTCTTCCTCAGAGCCGGTGATCCGAGTCGATGGTCCTTACTTGTTGTTCGTCTCGACGTTGCAGCTTCGTCTTCGTGCCGAGTTAGGTCTTCCTTAGTGATCCATCTCCTCGAATGAGGCATCATCACTCAGTGATGCTCTTTTATACACGATGCTGATGGTCGATATAATGATAATGTCCGGTGATAACAACTTGTTTTTCTTCCGGACATACATCATTGCGCACATCGTGCAGAAGTCGGTGTTGTTATCAGCTAGAACAAAGCGTAGTAGTGTTTCGAAACCGACTTTCCTTGAACCTCGGTATCACTAATCAATATGTATTCTTTCGAAACGTTAGCCGAAAATAAACATCATTATCAACCTTGTGTAAGCTCATCAAAGAAAGAATACATATTGGTTAGTGATACCGAGGTTCAAGGAAAGTCGGTTTCGAAGTATTACTAAGCATTATATTTCTCCGGGGTCGCAGATTGGTTAAACACTTATCAAGTGGATAGAAACACTCACCTGACACATTCAATAGGCTTCTCTATCCCATTGCACAGGCGAAATATGCAGCTCTCCAGTGCTTGGTTGAGTCGAGTGCATAGCGTTATCCCAAGGTGATTAATCAACGCCTGTTAACGTTGTATAAATAAAACGCTTTACGCCTTATATGACCATTTTTGTGGAATTTTTAGTTGAAACAAAACACCATCTACTGAGAGAGCTAATGACATTGGCTTCAAAGGAATCAGTGAACTACAGTGCAATTAGACGGCTCCTAGTCAGGAAATCGGGCATCGGGGTGAACGTGTTGAAAAGATTTCCCAACCTAATGAATCAATCCTTGAGGTGATAAATCATACAAGCTAGCAGAAAGTTCTTCACTTTCAACAGCTCGAATTGTGCCATTTGGGTCCCACACTTTGAGAAATCCACAGTCATGAGCAATTTGCTTCTCAATTACAAATGAGGCTGAATAACGGTTGCTTTTAGCGTTGATCACCTTATTATTAGTTGACATATGAGTAAAGTGTAGGTCCACTGTGAATGAATATTGACGATAATGACATATGAATTCTTCAACCAAAGTTCTGAATAAAACACCTTGCAATTCAGATTCCAGGGAGCAGAGAGCACAGTGGTGTCGATACCTATCATCAGAAGCATGGGATTCATTCGCTCGTCAGTGGAATATGGGTCTCCGAGTGGTCTTCGATACCGAATAATTCTCGAAGCAGAATGCACGGCTTCCTACGAATTCGGCACGCGCGATTTTTTGACGTTGCCACAGAGCACAATCTCAATCTTCTGTTATAATCGTTTATAGGAACAAGAAAAATACGGTGTTAACAATCTGACAGTATCCAGAAAAAAAGGAATACTAGTTGATTGAGATGACTGAGACGGAACGGAACTAGAAATTAGGATGACTATGTTCTCTTTTTCTTTTACAGTGATGGGAGGGGAGGGGTTATAAAAAAGAAGCTAGAGCTAATATTTATAGAAACATTGTAAAAAGCCTCTCCGTTTGCAAAGGAAATTTGTAAAGACTTAAAAAATTTTATTTGAAAGCGGCACAAGGTCGTACACAGAAATTAGAATCGAAAAAGGTATAAAGGCTCACAGTGCTTTTGTGAACGTGGTACACAGCGTGCACGAGAAGGATAGATGTGGCCAGCAGTAAGCATGATCAATATGGGAAATACACGATAACTTAGTCAACAGGAACTATTTAGGGAATAGTTGGTGGGCTATCGCTGGAGTGCGTTCTTCCTCTTTGTCCACACACTCAGCCATTCGGGAGAACAACAGCAAAGTAATGTTTATTTATCAAATAATATTACTCATTCAGAGGATAGTTACTACGACCTGTAGATTATTAAAACACGAACAGTGCACTACACTAAAAAGCACGAAGTATGGAAATATTTGACAACTCCCGATCTCAAAATATTTATCTGTAGAGGACGTGCAAGCTGTTTAGCAGCATTCAATTTTCTGTGGTACTCTAACAATCTGAATTAGCACTGAAAAAGCTATTCAATGAAAAGTGAGATGTCAAACAGAATTTCATCTTTTTCGGCAGAAATGTTCAGATTCCAGAAAAATGCTGTTCCTTTTTAAGTGCTTCTTGTTCTAAATTTGATCCACTACTTCGCTCACCGATCGGCACGAAGTCGGCCGACCAGCTCGTCTTCGCTTTTCTTCTCTCTCCGTCTGTGCTCCTCTAGCGCCATTTTCCTTCAACCTTTCTTCTGAAATGAGAAAATTGGCTTGCTGCTTTTCTTTTGCAAATTGTTGCTGCATTATATGCACCATTTTCTTAAGCACTGGTTATCCTAGCCAATTGTTGCTCGCGTACTCTTAGCGAATGCCGCAGCACAGGACCTCTTTCGACTCAATGTCCTCCTAAAAGAATTTTCATTACGAAGTTCCTGAAACATTGTTTGGATACCAACACCAACATGAACCTCAATGAAAGAAACAAAAGCGAGAGAAATAGTAACTGTTTTCGCGAAAGCCTGTTTCTCATCGCGGTCGAATTAAAAGACTTGAATCTTCTCGACGAAGGTGTGTACGTCCCAAAGAAATTCCGCGCTGTCTTTTGGAGATTTTCGAAGGTGGTGCTATTTAGTTTTAAATTTAATCCATCATTGTTGCTTACCGAACTGCGTGACGTCAACCGATCTGCTCGGCTACATCTTGTAACCCATTCCTTATATTTCCACCGTTATCTTCTTTTTTTCTCGTCTTCTCAAGTCAAACATTGGCTTGCTCTTTTTTGGAAATAAATAGTGCGCATTTCCTACCATTCTCCGCAACATTGGCCAATTTAGCCAATCGTTGATCGCGCGTGCTCAGCGGTGTTCATAGCCGCACCGGACCTCCGTTCTCATTTGCTTTGAACACTTTCGATTCACCGTTTTCCTAAAAGAATTTTCATTACAAACTTCCTGCAACATTGTTTGGATACGGACATCAACATCAACTTCAACGAATGAAACAAAAGTGAGAAAAATGGCAAGCCGCCTGAAGCAAAGCAGAGGCTCATTGCGACAGAACAAAAAAAGTTGTAGTAGAATGAGAGAGCAGACTAGTAGACTTGCGGTCCTAATTAACTGATATTACAGCTCATAGAGCTATTTTTTGAAAAGCAACATGTCAAACAGACTTGTATCGTCCTCAATGCACTCCAGTAGCAGCGATGCCACACAGTACTAACAAGGCTCCTATTCAACTCCACACAGCTGCAACCTACTTCTAGAGTCTCTCTGGTTTCGACAAATTAATGTAAGGCTTGACTTGAAGCAGCTCGCTTACTCGCTTACTCGATTTTGCGCGCGGTCATTATAGTGTTAGCAATTCAGGGTTAGTGAGAATCGACTAAACCAGCATTCATTTGCTCTCGTAAAGATTGAAAACCTCCAATAAAAACAAAACCGCACACACATGCGAAGACCTTTGCGGGCGATGGATGCACGGAGACGAACTGAGTGCAGGAAGTGCTGCGATCCGTGCAGTGGATGGCAAGACAGGTTATGTAAAAAGAAAAAGGTATTGCATATGTAGCTCAATCCAACGTGGTAGCTTTGGTGCACATCGTTTTCTTAGCTCGAAATAAAGACTCCTTAAAAGAACTGCTTTTTATCCACATTGATGCTAAGATATTCGCAGAACATGGATCCAAGGACAGATCGAACCACGATTTCCCTTTCTGGGGGTCGCGCATTACGCACTGTGCCACGAGGCCCCTTGCCTTGCGTTTCTCTTACATGTTCTCTATCGACCAATACCATCAACAAATAAAAAGTTAGAAGTTAGAAGTTAGGAGACCTTCGAGGATGATTGATGGCGGAAAAAGGAATCGAATGTAGGAAGTGTTAGGATCCGCACAGTAGATGTGAAAAACACGTGTAATAAAAACGATAGAATTCAGATCACTGCCACATCAAACGCTCTTCCTACCTTTTGGACTAATTTAACAGGAATAGCCGATGAAACGATGAGCGTCTTCTTTGATCAAAACCTAAGCATAGAATCACGAAATGTGGTTGAAAGAATTAACATGCCGGAACCTCTGCAGCTTTGCGGAAAAACAATAACTGATGGAAGAAATCATCATTTTGAGCACTGACAACTCTGGCAACTCACAGCAGCATTCAACCCATCCTAATTATCCACAAAGTTGAGGAGAGTTTTCGTCCATAGAGCTTCACGAAAAGAATACTTTTCAAGTCTTAAAGACGAAAAAACTAGGCATGTGTCGTTAAGTACCTATGGTTAATCTATTTGTAACTTGTCACAATGTGGTCATGCATCGTAGTAAGGAATCAACTAGTGGCTCCCATGTGATGAAATACTGAACTAAGAATTCTAAGATTAAATAGCCTGATTTCCCTCGATGATTAAACGTCGATAAGGCCCGTGCACAAAACAAATCGAGACCACGACTTGTAAACAGTGACTTGTTGTATATAATGCTGAGATATTTGCAAAACTCCGGACCGCAGGTGTATGCGGTGGGGAACGAACGCTTGCGGGGAGTAGCGCACTTCAACACCACACCATCCGGGTCCGTCGTTTTGCCTGTCTCTCCGCTAGTTCTATTGATCTTTTGCCATCAGCAATCACCCGTCAACGGGGTTGATCTGGGGAGCCCAAATCGGCATTGAACCCAGTTAAGCTGAGGCTTAGTTATAATCACAATCTTAACCCTTTTATTTACTGCCTTTTTCTTTTTAATGGCAGGGTATGTTGCGAAATATAACTCAATAGAACAAGATCAATAGAACTAGCTGAGAGACAGGCAAAAGGAAGGACCCGGATGGTGTGGTGGTGAAATGCGCTACTCCCCGGAAGGGACAATAGCGCGTTCGTTCCCCACCGCATACACCTGCGGTCCGGAGTTTTGCAAATTTCCCAGCATTATATACGAGTTATATTTCGCAACATACCCTGCCATTCAAGAGAAAGAGACAGTAAATAAAAGGGTTAAGATAGTGACTTGTTGGTTTGAATTGGTTTACATACTTCATTAGCACACGTGTGCACTCATTTCTTCAGCGGCCGCTGGTGCATTAAGTGCTGTTTCGTAGTTGTTCGAATAATTGTCGTACATCCTGTTTGAATCGTCACTTGCATCGATCCGTATCTATAAAAGCAACATGTGGAAAGAGTGAAAATGAACGGTGTGATATGAAAAATGTTCTTCATGTCCCTAAGGGGCTCGAGCAGCTCAAGTGTGCCACAAGCGCAGAAAGTGATCGTGCGCTAGCCTAATCTGGTTGCTTGACAACTGACAAAAACACGGTGGTCAATTTTTGCTTCTAAGTGGGGAATTGGACATTTTTAGAACTCGAATGTGCACCACAATTTAGCCTTGGACAGTTCCACTTTTACAAGCAGACCATGAGCAATTTTTTGAAAAACATCGACTTTAAATTGTAAACCACAGTTACCTGAGCAAGTTCCGCACCAAACATCTAGTTTTTCAGCAACTCCTTCAGGAAAATGATAATGCTCTGGTGAACAACAGTGATTGAAACTGTTTTTCCGAAAATGAGGTGCACCTCGGCTTTTTGGATCATTGATATCCTTGGCTTACCAGAGTTGGCCTCAGTCACATGTGTGCTGAAAAAACATAATTTTTAGTTAGATGTGGAGAAAAACATGTCATACAATTTGAAATTAGCGGACGAGAGGAGAATTTTCTCATCCTGTCGAAGGAAAGATTTAGCGAGCTTCTTAAAGAACTTCTCACGGTAACATGAAGGTGTGAAGACGTAAGCGCTATTATCAGATCCAGTGTATCAGGCAATAAAAAGCACATTATGGCGATGATAACCGTCTCACAAATTAGATGGAATGCGTCTTGTCACCCTAATTTCTTATTTAAAGAAGAGAGTCATCTCTAGTTTAAAGGCATCCGAACCAGTGTTGAAGAGCTATTCTTTCCAGAAGAAATGAAGTGCCGTGCTTATGTGTAGGACTAGTTAGCGTGAAATAGATGGAGCGGTCCTTAGGAACCGAAAACAAACAAAAGTGGGAAGAAGTTGTCCCAATATCTGTTGAATGACGTGGTAATGGTGACATAATGCAGCCCAAATTATCTTCTAAATCCATAATGATCCTGAGATAACTGGAAAGCTTTGGACCGTTGGTGTGTTCGATGGAGACCGAAAACGATACTCCCCGTTCCGGAGGCTAACACGTTCTCCGCCACATCATGCAAGTCCTTCGGTTTGCCTTTATCTCAGCGTTGTTACTGACCTATAGCTGCTATCAGCAATCATCCGTCAAGGGGATTAATCTGGAAAGCACAAATCGGTATTGAACCCAGTTAAGCTGAAGATGTGGTATAAATCACAATGATGTTACTTTTTATTTACTGCTAACTCTTTTTTTATAACGGGTATTATGTGAATTGTAACCATAATGATGCTGAGATATTTGCAAACCTCCGGACTTCTGGTGTCTGCGGTGGAGATCGAACACGCTCTTAACCTTTCGGCATGCACCAGCGGTCCGGAGTATCTCATCTCAGCATCATTACGGTTGTAGTTCACAGAACTGCCATTAAAAAAAGTAAGGAGCAAATAAAAACTGGTGACGTTGTGATATCCTTTAAAGGTTGCAACAAAGAATCGTAAAATAAATTGTTATTTCCATAATGTCGTTAAGCCCCCACTACTCAAATGCATACCACACTCAATGAGAACCTCACGAGCTTCTCTCGTGTGCTTTATCCTAGCCATATTACTCCTAAAATTACATGCCACGCCCTGATGAAATGGATGAAATACTAGGCAAGGGCCAAGGACAATGATGTGTTTGGTAGCTTCCACCGTTTCGTTTACGGATGACAACATGAAATAACTTCGCAGTGCTTGGAAAGCCGAGCTTCAAAGTGGCGTAGATACTCAGCCCTTATCTCAACAGCCACAAGATTTTTTACCGAAACCATTAACAAGCGAAGCTATGCAAAGTTTGGATGTGCCATTTTTAGAGTTAGGAGACCCAAAGAGTTTAGTACAGTAAGATGAAGCAGCTGCGTCCCCAGTAAAAACATGGCAAAAAACTAGAAATAAAGTGGAATTGGCAAGAGAGTCAACTACTACCAAAAATAATTTTATGTAGGTGAGAACCATCTCCTTCCTTGTCATCTCTTTAAGCTTAAGGTTCTTCCTTTATTTGTATCCCCCTTGGAAATTGGGACACCTTGTAGGATAAAACGCGATCTGCGATACGAAGTTCGACATTGAGAGGGTAATGCAGGAGTGCCTAATTTCACTCAAATGCCAATGTCTCACTTTCCCACTTAAGTTGATCGAAGGGAAACTGTTGGACCATGGCGTTAAAAATCAGGCCGGTCACACACGTTATGTGATCAACGATTCAGCTCCTTGCGATGGGAATCGTTCAACTGCAAGATCCACCGCTGCAGTGCTTAAATAACACCGTTGGGACTGAATAGGAAAAGGATGCAGTTCGTGTGACGGAGACAAAGAATGTGCAGGCTTCAGTATGACCTTCACGATTGTGGCAAACCAAATAGACACTATCCCAACGAATTTAACTTCAAATTTTCCCGTGAACGTAAAATTAGGACTTTGAAACCTGTTTTAATTTTCATCTTTCATGTATATTTACATCTGTTTTAACCTTTGATATAGGTGAGAGATGAACGAATAGAGAAGTGGAGTTGAGTCGAAGAGAATGCAACCTTCCTCTTGAAGGCCACCCAAGGGATGGGTGGGCGGAGGGGTTGGTGGGTAACATACAAACACCACGATTCCTGCTCCTCGAAGTTTGATTGTATCAAAAATGTAGCACACATTAAGTGAATGAATTTAGGTATTCTGAAATTTTTAAAGTCCAAACACCAAGAACTCCGGTCATTACATCCGACTTTATTTCGAGAATCTCACTGTGTTCGTGTCGTAAAACCACAGTGTCATTCTGCGCAGAAGGCAAAGACGACTGGCGTAGCAATATATGCAGTGAATGAGACCTTAGCGACCTAAAAATTCTCTGAACGCAACAAAAAAATCGACAACGATTCAAGGTTAAAAACTGTTGCTGTCAATAGATACAAATGAGTTCGTTTACGATTTCTCTTTTTTCTCTTTAAGGAGAAAGTTCGTTACTAAGTGTTTTGTTTTCCTACTAGTTTTTAGTTTTCTCAGCTGATATTTCGTGCGATAACACAGTTGATCTCTATCGATGTAAACATATGCTTTTGCGGAATTACTGCTAATTCTTTTGGCCCAAGTCGCGAAATTGAAAAAGTGCTCGGTTCATTGAGAAAAGAAAAGCTGTCGATTTATCCAAACAAGAAGCGACAAACCTAACAGTTCACCTATGAAGCGTAATGAATCAAGGCTGTACTCGGCTCTACGGGTAGGTTTCACAGCATTGCTCTCAGCCATGAATTGCTGCTTAGCCACCCAAATGGACTATTTCCAAAGATGTACTATAGAGCTCAGTACATTTTCACTAGTTCCCTTTCTTCTACGAATACCACAAATGTGATGAACTTCGTATATACATGGCCAAGAAACATTTGCTTTAGTTATGAACGCAAACTGGAAGTATAAAATCCAAAGATCAGCAAGACAATTGCTTTCTAATTGCATGAAGTTCCGGATGACACAACTGGCGACGAACTTTTTTTGGCAGTCAGAAAGTGGACGGGATTACACGACTAAATAAGATGCCAAGTGCTGGAATCGAACTAGCAACGTTCCGTTTGCAAGATGTTCACTCTAACTCTTAGCCAATTCACCACATTTTCAAGCACATCGTTTCGGTCCGGCAATAAATTTCGGGCCACCTAACGGCCGCTACTTTTCGGTGAACGATATTTGTAAATACTGGTTTACCTAATGCAGTAGAATTGGATGAGTCTTTGAAACATATTATTTTCGATTAGGAGATTGGTATTCATTAGTATTTGCATTGGAGGCCTTAATGTTTATGCAAAATCCTACGGTTTTTTGTTCCACGCAGGAGTGGGTAGCGGAGTGGTAGTAGTCCTGTACATCACACGGGCGGCCCAACCTAGCCCGATTATAATTCGACCAAAACAGGATCCTTCAAGCCTCCGTTTTATTCGTGGTCGTTAGCGCTAGTTACCTTATCTGAGACGACCACACTCCTTCTAATCCACGTGGTAACGGTCTTCTACGACTAACTCAGGATTTCGGGAGCAATCAGGTCCACCAGCACTATACGACATTCATGACGAAGTCGATTGAATCCTCAGGCAGCAGCTGAATGCACACGCAAGAAAACCTCGAATTCCGTTTTGGAAGGTGGATGCGAGGAATGGAGTCGAATGCAAGAAGTGTTAACAACTGCATAGTGTGATATATGTAATGCCGAGTCATGTAATGAAAAATGAATAGGCATGAGACTCACCTGACGTCGCGGAACCTACATTGTGAATTGGAAATCAGCTGCTTTATCCACGCTCGAAAGCGATAACATAAACGAGCAAAAACGTGTATACGCGGATTTGAACAAGTCAATCAACTTTATCACATCGGCTGTCGCTCATTTGCATAAGTAATTTCACCTGTAGGGATTATCGATTATGCCGGCCAAGTCCGCCATCTCATTCCATCGCTACCAATTTTGTTCAGGAAAACTGTATTCCACTAGATGCCTCCAGCAAGGTGTATACTAAAAAACCTCACAAAATGCCTCAATAAAACAAACACATCAAGACAGTTTTTCTCGCATTTTAACATCCTTGCCGTTGTATTTCACTCAGTGCTCAACCACGAGAAAGAATAATTGGTAGTACTTACATGTTAACAGATAGTTACAACACATTATTGATTAAACAAATTTAGAAGTTCCAGATTGAAGTACATCCAAAGGCATTGCGATCAGGGAATTTCGCAAGTTATGCACCTTCTTAAATATTGTAATTTAAGCAGGTTATGGGAAACCTTTCAATATCTCTAGTCGATGAATGCAGGAATGGCTTGAAAAGAAAACGTTGATTTGCACGAAAGTATCTTTACCGAACAAATGCAGTGCAACACGATATGTGAAGCCGTGAAAAAGAAATAAGCTAGACGTTTGGAGTATAACAGAGCGTCTAGTTGTAGGGGAAAACTAGAACGGTGAGTATCGGCATTATTCCCTATCTTTAAAAACTGGAAGAACAAGCGCCATGAAAACAATTCCGATTACCTGAGTATCCTCTCTACATGAGAAACTCGGTTAGCCTCAACGCAGTTTACATTTGACCCCTAGTTTTATGTTGTGGTGAGATAAGGTTTACCTGGAGTAATGAGACAACCGTTCTGTGGTTTTTGCAGACTACAATTATAGGCAGTTGTAGACTCTTGTGGATTGAAGGTGTTCTTCCATATTAACGCTATAATGACCACACATATTGGTTTCAACGTGCACGCCACTCTACGTTTCGGACAGTACATCTTCATTTCAATGCTCATCTCAACCTCTGAGATAGTCGTGGAAGGGCATTACCACGTGGGTTACAAGGAGTGACCTTGTCCCAGACAAAGTGACAAGCGCTGACGACCACGGAGGGCTCAGAGGCTTGGAGGGTCTGGTTTGGTCGAACTATAGTAATAGTGGGTATGTTGAGCAGCCCACATGACGAACCACTATGCTACCAAATCCAGCACGGAACAAAGAACGGTGACATTTTGCATAAACGTTAAAAACTCTCAGTGGAAATGCTAATGAATACTAATCCTTTATGAAGCAACAGTGTGGACGAGAGACTTATGCGTTTTTGTAACTTCTTCATTACACTTTGAAACCAATCGCAAAAAGTTTAATAGTACATGACGCAACAATATGCATCACGCTTATGTAATTCGGGTTAGCTTCTATCTAGGTAGACTATCTACAGGTAACCTTGATTAAACGGTAAAAATTTGAATGGATAAACTACCAAAATGGTGTGATTAGAATATGGCACCAAAAACAATCATTATACTTTGCGGCATTTTTGGAATTGTGTCAAAGATCTGAAACTGATAGAAAGACCGCTCCGAAATAAGCTCTGGTTTGACGTCTTCGACTTCAAATGAGTTCGATACCATACTGTATGTTAGACGGAACTGTGAACTGAGAGGATTCGTCCGCTTTCTGTAACAAGCAGAACATAACAAATATTTATTGTCGGTGCGTGGAAGAGTTCAGTGTAATGTAAGTACTTGCACAAAAGTAATTAAGTGTACAAAATTGAGCACAATGTCAAAAGACATTCGAGTGACAAATTCTGCGCACTTTAAAGCAAAACGTTCTATAAACCGCAACTCAAATGTATAGCACGAACGCTAAACCTACAGATTGAGAATGCAGCGACAACCTCACATTTACTTTTCGTTTGGCACTATCACTACTCATTTTGTGATCGAACACTACGATCACTAAATCACGGCTATCCCTTTCATCCCTTCCTCGCCCATAAGCTTTTCCGCACGTTCTCATCAGAATTGACCTACCTATTGGACCAGCATAATGAATCTGCTTTAATAATTGATCCGATAACACCAAAACGCATTAACATTTGTGTATGCGTATTACGAAACGACTTCGACGCTTAACTTTGAAGAAACCTAACTGAGCTCATCACCTCTATCACCTGTAGTCCCGTTGAACGACCAGTGAGTCTAGCGGGCTCCAGTAAAGCTTCAACTTTCTCTAACTCATGGAAGATTAGCCCAGTGGGTTCTGCTCGCTCTAGGGACTCGTCGAGCATCATACCTTTCTTCCAGGCTTTTCGTGAAGAACTCTCACCATCGAATCGGTGATCTTCCTGCAGTACGCTTGACATCCCGAGGAATTCGGTCACTAACGGGTCTTGTCCATTGATGGTCGTTCATACGCATTATGTGTCCGGTCCATCTTACCTTCGGCAGTTTGGCGTATAGAATGCCATCTTTGGTTTTTGATCGATGACGCAGGTTGGAGCTTCGGATACATTCCCATACTTGTGTAAAGCGAGTCACTTCTAGCATCGTCCTTTTGACTGCGCGTTCAGAGGTTGAGTGGTTTTCCATCGTTCATGCTTGCGTAGGCGACCAAGTTCCTGACCCATAGTATATTAGGGCATGGAGCATCGTGTAGTCGAAAATCTGGGCGCGGAGTCAGGTGTTCTTTGTCCTTTTCACTACATCCTCGACGCTCTTGAAAGCAACCCAATCCTCTTGCTTCCTTCTGCTCAACTCAGGAGCTAAGTCGTTTATCATGCTGATTAAGTGACTTTCTCACATGTTTGCACGAAGTTATAAGTAGTGTCAATCAACTGTGGATATCAAGAATGTAAACGTCTACCGATACTACTGATCACCTCAATTTGGAAGGAATCCTCATTCCTTACTCTCACCATTTTTTACTTCTAAAAGTAGTGCTCAAACCGGCTTGCATAATCATCTTAAATCTTCGTAATTTACCAAGTTAGTCTTTCACAAAGATTAGTGGGGTTTAGATGGGCTAAGCGAAATCTATTGGTTACCATAACATTTGCGTGGGAAAAACAACGTAGTTTTCGATCAAAACCAGGTGGTCCTTGTGTTTATTAAGCATCACATGGTTTATTCACCTACTTCACATGCGAAATGATCGGCTAGTATTGTGATACTCGCTATAGCGATGCGAAATTTACAATCTTCTTCATTCGAGTGCCATCACAGTGACGCTGAAGTATTTGCAACACTTGCACTCAACGCCAGATGCGAACTCACGATTATCCTTTCATGCTCACTTGCGACTCTCACTGCTCCTATGACCCTCATACAATGAAAGAATTATAAGCAACAAATGAAAAAATCTGAACATTTCTTTACTTGTTCCATGACCTCATAACCATAGAAGTGCTCCATTCGGTGCTAGAAGTTCGCTTCGAGAGCACGGAATGTTCTATATTCACTGACATGTTGAAACAACACCTTATCGTATATATTTTTCCCTCGAATCTAAGGTAACATTACTACAACATTTCCATGTGATTGATCACTAGGAGTGGTAGATCGCTCCTGACAAACGGTTTTCTTCCGAAAAATTACTGGAGTGATTTGACGCATTAGCCAACATATGCATTGTCCTAGGGAGCGTGTAACGCAATGGTCTTAGTAATACTGTAATACATACGAGATAGATCCACGCACTCCAAGTTCATCAAGCCTTTCATCCCTCCGTGGTTGGCAAACGCGTACCAGAATTCTGGGACTCGCAGCACTGAGTCGTTAAATCGGTAGACCACCGCGAGTCATTGTTTAAGTCTGATTTGCATTCAGTCGCCTCAAATATGCTTCGTGAAGTTGATTGCATGTGGCTTCCTTGCTATGATAGATAAAGCATTTGTTGCTTCGGTGATAATGATTGCAAAACCCTGACCACTGAGCGGATCGAACGCCTAATCCTTCGATCTGGAGTCGAACGCGCTACCATTGAGCCAAGCGGTCGCCGAGTGAGTTCACTGCACAAGCCATATTGTAGTGGTTTCTACTAGTGCAGTAAATTACATGTGTGCTGCCGAAAATGTAATAGCGTGTGCGGTGCTCAACTGGAGCTGCGAGTATTAGTGAAATCTCAGCATAATTGTAGTTGTACTTCACATAACACCCTATGATGGAAAAGTAACAGGTTGTTAGTGAAAGGTAAGTCACTGTTTTTGAAAAATGAGTATTTTGTGACAAGAGCATTGCTACAGATTTGTGTTTGCTAGTGTTATCATACAAACACCAAGAAGTTGTTGCCAAAGCTCTTCATTTAACAATCTTTTTTGTTCATTTTGAAAACGTGGTTTGGCGTCCTGCATTGCTCAGCAAACTCAGCTTATGCTAAGGTGGTGTTCATGCCCATTTAAGTACTACTGCAAGGACTGTAGTGCCTCCATTTTCAGCACGTGAGGTTCGCCAGCCAATCCTCATGTAGTTTGTACTCATTTAACTCCCTACTCTTTCGAAGGTATTTCTAATGGACCTCATTATATTTCAAACATTTTCTTCAAGAATCGGACTCGATTGTAATGTGCCAAACAGTTCCTGCCTTATAAGCACAGCGAAGCACAAAAGAACGAAGAAATGGTCTCCTGACAATTGCGATTACGAATCAACACACAGAGACTTTCTTGGGCGCGTTCTCAACGAGATTCGCTCAGGGGTGTGACTATTCTGCTAGTACTTTCGGTTGTTTATTGTTTACGCATCCTTCAAGTTGTTGTTCTATGTATTTTCTAATAGTTTTGCTGTATTTCGAACACCTATTCGTGAAAAAAGAAACCCATCTGGTAGGCAGCAACTGTCACTATTTGTTACTGCCAGAATTCGGTGGTCGGTTTTACAACATAAATGGATTAGACGTCGATGCTTTTTGCACACAGCCATTCTATAAGGTAATGGAGATCTACAATTCTGATTAGAAATGAAATGATCAATTTCTGTTGAGAATCCATTCTTATATTTTTGACACATAGCGCACGATTAGTTCACTGTCGAAAATCTATCGGGGATTTGTGGGAAAACCAGTACTTAGCGAATTGGGCACATAACGAGTCTGTAGAACAGACTTGTCTCCTATTTAAACTTCGACTGAAACCAATCTTCGAAAAACGTGGAAGCGGCGCCAAATTGGGGTTCTGCAAGCTACAGAAAACACGGACATCATCAACCGAATATACATATCAATAGGCTTCTCTTTTTTGGAAAGCTTTGTAGCCTTCGACGACTTTTCCTCTAACGAATAGAGTCCGGTGCAAAGTGATGTTGTTGTTGTTGTGTTGTTTGCTTCTTCGTGTTATTTATTAAAATACTGTGTGATTTCCGAGCACGTAGGATCAGCTGAAGGCACAAGGAGTCCATCAGTCACCGATACGACTCATCGCTGCGCCTTCAAAGAGAAACGAATCGATCGATCATTACGAAAACCGGCACCTCAGTCTAGTGGGCGGAATGGCATGCCTTAGCCAGCAGTATAAAAGGCATCCATCTTTGGCACCGCCGTTCCTGCCCTCATTATCGTTGTATATTCCTTCTGTCGCTCTCTTGCCCATGAACTTTCCGTTTCTCAATCAACTTTTTTTCGTTTATGTTGAAGCGAATTAATTTTATGAGCCTTTTTTAGCTATGAGAGGGGTAATTTTTTTATTATAATGATTTTCTCTCCCATTCTACACGACCCGCGGTCACATCTACTTTGCTTCTTTACTGCTAGCATTCTTTCACTCGATTAATTTCCCTCGTATTCGTCGTACGCAAAGGTCTTTGAAGATTTCGCATCCTCTTTCGGCTGCTGTTTGAGATTTCATCTACTCTGTGAGTGTTGCAGAATTCCCGTCGAATCGATTCTCCTTGTATTCTTGCGGATTGCCATACTAAGGCATTCTCACTTGCAGTGGAGAAACGCGTTTTGACTTGATCGAACCAGAGCGTTGCTTCCTGATAGACTGCAACACTAACCACTGCACAAACAATGGTCTCTTGTTCGCGAAAAAGACTAGTTGAAGACGCTATTTTGTAATTTTCTCTTTTACAAGTCATAAACTGAGAGAGTGGTTATACAGAGCCAAATCCGACACTATGGTCTGCGTTTGAGCTATCGACTTACTACATAAACTAGAAAAGCCTATCCTCCTAACTGTTTACCCCTTCATCGTGGCTGTGAGGTGTTCCTGGGTGTCGGAATGCGATGTACAGCGGGTAGGATTCGTCCCACCGGCGGAGTATCCCAAGCTGAGAAGTAGTCCGGCGTTTCCATCAGGAAGCTTAGCTGAGAGTAAGCCAATGGTAGAATCCACCACCTTCCTGATATCAAAGTTGTATGTTCTCTCCCTCTGATCCACAAGGACTGCGACTGCCTGTGGTGGTGAAGACATGGGGCAGACTTTGGCCAGGCTGACCTCGGGATTCCAGGGAACCACAATGGCTTAGCCACCAAATCTCCGAAAAATGGTGATTATGCTGGGGTCCGCACAGCCAGTGAGGATGGACTGTTCAAGTATCAAGTAAGAGAAGCCTGTATGCAGTATAATAAACGGCGGGCAAGAAAAGTGTGCATTAATTAACATCGCTTCCTAAATTTTCATGTACTACGATTTTTCTTCTTTTCCTTTTTCCATAGAAGTCATTTTCGAACAAGTTTTTACTACGCGTATGCTGGAGATCTGAGTTCGCATATAGAAATCGCATCTGTTTAGAATTAGGCCTTTGGATCCCGAGAATTCCGTAGAGGAATGTAAAACGGTAAGGTTTCTCGTGTTGTTGAGAAAACTCTTCGTGAAATTTTGCATGGATCGGTGAAGGTTTCTTATTTTAGACTTTTATTATTTGAAAGTTAAAAAGACATTCGTACATTTGAACCGCTGCTATTTGCAGAGGTGCAATATTATGGGCCTCCACTCTGTTACGGTGGGATAAAAATGTCGCCGGTTCCCGCGAACTCCGTGGAAGAAAATGAAATGGTAAGATTTCCTGCGTTGTTAAGGAAACTTTGTAAAGTTCTGCTTTTGTCCCGTTCTTTAAAAGAGCATTAATTCATAGTACCACATTTCTCTTATATATTTGATGAATGTTTTGTCCAGGATTGTCCAGAACTCATCGTGAACTTTGAAATGCTTGAGCAATGACAGATGAGGCAGAAGAGGCTTCGCAGCATAGCCAAGCAAGTGGGAAAACAGAAAATGGAGTCAGCCAAGCACCAAAACAGGAAGTGGAGCTCATAAAATATGAACCGGTGTGGCTCTCAACCTTTCTGAATTTTTTGAACGGTTTTATTATATGAGAGCTGGTAGACAATGCAAGAATCTCAAATGATCTCTACCATGTAATGCCAGGAGATAGAATGTCATAGTTTAAGTACTGATAATATCACCATGCTAGCAGTAACGTTGGTATGTATTTTTGTTATTTGTAAGTTAATTAGATATCTAAACGTTTGAATCGTTGCTGCTTGCAGAGCTACGGTGTTTGAAGCCTCGACTTTAGTGTAAAAGCGTCTACTGAGGAAAGTAAGGTATATTTTGCGATTCTTATATCTTTTATACACTTTTTTTACATCTGGTCAGCTTTTCTTTGGTTTTTAGGACCCGAGATTAGGCGAAGAAGGTGAGCTTTAGTGCCCACTTTTTTGAAACGATGTTTCTTTCCTCAAGAAATTTCTTCGAAGGAATCCTTGTGTGTTCCACTCGTTTTGCCTGATCATACAGCATTTTAACTGCTTGTGTCGTATTTTTTAAGTTTTCTTAGTATTGTAATTGGCTTATAATGTGGATTCTTATTTATCGTCCTAACCAGGGTAAAATTTTCTTTTAAGTGGTTATGAACGTTTTTCTCGTCTCAGGAGAATAAGATGGGTACTATAGATTTGTCGCGGTGCTTGGTATTGAAATAAAGAACGGCGGTCTCAGACTGTAAATGATTTTAACCATAGGGCGGTATAGCATTGTAGAATAGTCACATTTTCATCACAGCCGTTCATCATGTGGTAGCATAAGCATGCATCTTATCTATATATACTTATTGTCTATATATTCCTGAGATGATTATGAGGTCTTAAACTTATCTACTGCATAGCTGCTATTGAGTAGCTACTCCTATTTCAGAAACAGCGAATCACAACGTTTGGGCTGGAAAACAGAAAAGGAAACAAGCCGGACGTACTAGAAGATCTTCGACTACTGAGATGGTCATCCAATTCGTCTAGAATTTTGTGATCACAGTGACATCAGTTAGGCGAGCTTCTTGATTTACCACTTATCCGTTTGATTCGCCACAGTTGTAGGAATTGGTTATTTTGTTTTGCATTTACTATAGAGAATGTTACACGAGAAACGCTTATCTTCTACTTCAGTACACCTTTCACTAACCATGTATTTGTACTTGTTATTCCCGTCATGTAACCTATTGCACCACAAGTTACTTGACAGCGCCAGTGTGCCTGCCTTACATTCGTATTCTCTCTTAACCAAAGGGCACGCTACCGGGCAGGGCAACAATGCTTGAGGAGCTGGCTCAGAGTGACGCTGTTCATTCGCTTGAATATAGTAATGATTCCTAGTAGTGCCATTTGCCCTCTCACAATTTAGTATTCTCCTTTCACAGCTCATTTGCTGAGGTCGGAGTAATGTTAAATGAAATTTCCAGCTCTTGTACGATCATGTTTTCATATCCTGATTATATTTCATACCCTCGCAAACCTGCTGATTATTGCTCTTCATCATTGGCAATTCAATTTCTTAGCTATTCTGCAACCGCCCACTGAATCAGTTTGCTTTATAATTTGTTGTACATACATTTGGAATCTCATTAGATTGTCTTCTAAGTATTATATAAGTAAATGGTTTAATCACCCATGTTTGTGGTTGGAAAGTCGCTACAGAAAAAAAGATCGCTGTAGCAGAGCTATCACACAACACATTCGACGAAGTCTTCACTATATACGGTAAACTTCCTCACCTGGGGATAGAGAACTAGTAGATGTAAATGCGTAGGTGGGGCTTATTATCTAGTTAGATTTTTGTTGTTGTGTTACAGGAAGTAATAGATTATAGATAACAGGTAGTGTCTGATCGTAGGCACATATGTTGTTCTCGTTCTCGTTTTCACAGATCAATCAGGGCTGAAGCAACAATTTTCAATTAGCACTGTTCACAAAAACCGCCTTCCTCTTTCATTGTTATATGAGGACCAGATAGGTTGTTATAACACTTTCTAAACACTTATCATTTTGCTCTTTAAAAGTCCTTTTTTTGATTATTGATCAATTACGGGTATGCGTTGCACCAGCATTAGAGCTCACCAGCAAACTATATGGAATGTATTACGTGTAAGTTAGTTGGATGGTGAGTTGTAGAAGCTGTTTTTAATACATATTTACGATGTAATTCACTTGCAAGAACGTGCATAGGTAAATAATTAGCCCAGCTTGCAGGGAGCACTCTGTATTCTCTGGGTTTCCTCCTTCTTGTTTGCATTGTTCCGGTTCAACGATCGAAGTTTGCAGAGTTAATTGTCGTCTTCGATCAGCTCCTACTCCGGAGTGGTAATGGAAAAGATTGAGACGTGGAGAACATTGTGACATTTTGCTCTCGAGTTAACTAGTAAGTATTCAAATCTTTCCTTTTAATAGTTCTTGCAACTCTCCCTTCCCGTAGTTTAGGTATATGACATTTCCTAGTTACCTAATGCTTTCTAGGTGCACTAGGGATATATTGCGAATGCCTGCACCTAATGTGGGTCGGCAACTTCATGACAAAGTATTATGAAGTTTTTGCTGTTTTCCGTTTGTTCATTCCCCACCGTTGCTTGCAAATGAGAAGCGACCATGTGTTTATGTTGTGGTTTACGAAGGAAATGCTGTTATCTTCCTTATATTCTATTGAGCCGTCACACATTCTTCTCTCGTGTCCCAATGCAGGGTAATGCATAAAGGATAAAGAATCGCTCCTCAAGAGCAATTTGCTATCCGTAATGGTAATATAGGGATCTGCAGCAGTGTTATCTCACGACTCGGGGGGAAAAGTACGTTCGAAACGGAATTCTTTCAATATGTCAGTGAGGATGGAACACCCCATGTACTCGAAGCCAACTTCTTGCATCGGATGGACTTCTGTGGTTGCGAGATAACAAAACTTATGGAGGAATGTTTAGATTTTCCATTTACTGCTTATTATTTTTTCATGGTAGGGTATTACATGGTAAAGCAAGGGTCTCAGAGGCGCAGTGGGTAGCAGGTGAACTCCCGAAAAGGTAATCGTGAATTCGCATCTGGCCTGGGGTACGAGTGTTGCAAACATTTCAGCGTCACTGTGATGATATTTCGAATGAAGAAAGCAAATCCTTTCAGGACAGGTCGCCATAGCGTATATCTCAATACTAGCCGATCATTTCGCAGGTGAAGTAGGTGAATAAACCATGCGATGCTTAACTAACACAACGAACACTTGATTTAGTCGAGAGCGACGTGGTATATTCCCATACGCATAGATTTTGATTAGATAGAACACACAGGCATTCTCCAGGGACAGATTTGCACCAAAACATTCTTGAGACGTCTTTCGTCACCCGCATGCCGTGTAGCCTAATAAAACGTTTTCCATCTTAGTGGGAGGGTCAGGGTAGGGAAGTAGAAAGAGTGTTGGAAAACCGTTGAACTTGTCAGTACATATAACCAGAATTGGTCAGGGGAAGAGTTTCTTTGCTCTTGCATGACGATCTTCTACCAAACGTTGCACAAATAACGTGGCAAACGTTGAACGAGCTGAGTTTCGAAACGCTTCTGCACCCAGAGTGCTCATTGACCCTCCTGCTAGTGAACCATCACTTTGTAAAACATTTCGACAAGCAGTGGATGGAGAAATCTTCGACATCCGTACCACTACAGAAAACGTTTTCCATTTTAGTGGCCCCTAAAATTTGAAAATTCTAAGATATCGGAATTTATAAAACCTTTGTTTTGTTTATTAGAGCACATTCTTATCTGTGTGCGTCCGTGTATTTGTGTGCGTGTGCGGTGTGTGCTGGTGTGTATGTATGTACATGTATGTGTTCCGTATATGTGTATGTGCATGTGTATGTGAGTTTGTCTGCTGCTTGTTCGATTGTGGGGGATTTTTTCGAAATCGCCTCTCGCTTGTATTTGTGACTCCGCATTCTGCGAATTACATAGAAGAATCCCCGATTAACTCATTGGTTACATTGGTCCTGACTTATACATCAGGAAGATTTTGCTAGTCAGTGTCTCCGAACCCGTTTTTGACTTTTCTGCGTCTCCGTGGATAGTTCCCGCAATCTATTTTTTTATTTAATGCCATCTATTTGCCTCAGATCTCCGGGTCTCTCGAGTCTGCTTCGGTCGTACTACCTACATAATAGCATGTTCGAATTAAGAAAGAATTAAAGCCAATAAAATATCTTCCTTCTGGAACCAACATGTTGTCTAGGCGACGTGGTAGTCGAAAGGATTAGAGGTTTGTGGGTCAAACCTCTGGAAGCAGCTGCAAATGATGTATAACCGTGCCATTTTTACTCATTTTACTTCTGCTGCATCTAAAGATGAACCCTTTAGGAGAGCATAGGTATTGATCTCAAATTTTATTGGTGGCTTTGGTTGTCCATATGTCAATCGTAGAGCGAACCGAAGATCCGCCATTCTCCACTCATCAACCGACGTCGCAACATGAGGTTTTCTTTCAGTTTTCACTTAATATGTGTACCAGTTTATGAGGACAGCAATATTCTTATCAATTGTTTCGGAATGCGAGAAAGTTGGGTTGGATTTTGGTCACGTGCCATCGAATGAAGGAGTGTTCATGATGAAACTTATAGACGCATTATCCCACTTACCCTCTCGCCGCAACATTATGAGTCCTACAAAGGTCGTGGAATTTGTTCTTACGACGGTGTATATGCCGAATCCATACGTACTGCCACATTCTTCTCCATCTGGACTATTTGATAGAGTTGAAAATTACTTCTGCACTTCTGTGGAATCCATTTTCGTGCTGGACTTTCGTAGTGATGTCGCGTAGTTGAAGTGCCACTTGGGTTTGGTTGTAATCTGTTCAACACTGGTTACTATATGCTTTTTCATTGGTCAGCGCTGACTTTGTTTACTCGGTGAGTCTTCGTGGAGTTATTTGGCAGTATGTCTCTCGAAATGTCGAAGTTTCGGTGATATAGATGACAATGCTCTATTCTGTCTGCTTAAAGAAAATATCTTCTCCGGTGATGAGAACACTTCGCGAAATCTATCTATATTCGAACTAACAATGGCTTTTGATCGATGTGAGCACTTATCGATCGAATATTACGAATGCCCTTGTTTGCTACATCAGAGGTAATACTTCTAGCTTCCATTTTGCGGCTGTTAGCCAGTTAACCTTTTGTTTTATTATTATTTTGGTATTTTTTATCTATTGCTTATTCTCTTCTTCCGCTCTCTTTACAGTTTTTATTTATCTCTTATTATTTATCCAGTTTACATTAGCTGAAGCCGCGTACGGTGTGGATTTCATTCTGCTAAACTAGTGAAGTTTAGAACGCATGGGCAAGAGGGCGACCGAACCAAAACACAACGACAATGAGTGTAGGAACAGCGGTAACAAAGGTGGATGCGTTATATACCGCTGGCTGACATCCCATCACGCCCTTTAGGTTGAGGTGCCAGTTTTCGTAATGATCGATCCATCCGTCTCTTCCTTGTGGGCACAGCGGTGACTCGTGGCGGTGACTGATGGACTCCTCCAACCGATCCCACTTGCTCGGAAATCGCAAAGTCTTTCAACAAACAACGCGAACAAGTAAACAACAAAACAAACAGCAACATCAGTTTGTACTGAACCTTATTCGTTAGAGGAAAAGTCGTCGGAAGCCACAGATCTTTGCAAGCGAGACAAATGTATTGATATTGATATTTGGTTTATGACATTTCGACTTTCTGCAGCATGGAGAATCGTATTTTGACGCTGCTTCGACGTTTCTCGAAGATCTCTTTAGAGAAAGTTTAAGTGAAAACAGTTCGTACTCTACGTACTATCGATATTCTTATCCAAACTAAGAAGCGTTTAGTAAGGCTTCATGAGATTAACATGAGAGTGTATGAACATTAGTTCTGCCCTACATGTATTCGACATCCATCATCTTCATTCACTTCATTTATCATCGCTCCTCTTTTTCACCTCTCCCTTCTTCTAGGTGCCTTCGCGAATACGAAAAGAGCAGATCCACGAATTTTTCGTTTCCCACCCGACTTTTTGTCGATAATGTCGAAGGAACTTCATTTTATGGCCCTTCACTAGCTACGAAGTTTCCGATTTGCTTTGCATTGTATTGAATCGCAACGACTGCGCTCTTGAGAAATCCTATGGTTTTTCATTTTATTCTACACGACATGTCGTTACGTCTACTATGCTTCTTCACTTCTACGATTCTTTCATTCGACTCATTTTCTTCGCATTCGTCGTCCATAAAGGGTGCGAAGCTTTGCATCCTATTTCGGCTGCTGTTTGAGGATCTCTCATTTTCTCCATGAATGACGTAGAATGCCGGTTCTTCCTCCATTCTTCATTTTTTGCGCACAGCCGAGCTAAACCATTTCCACCCGCTGTGGGGGAAAGCGTTTTGAGTTGGTCGAACCAAAATCTTGCTTCCTGATAGACTGCGCCGCTAACCACTGCACTACTAGTGGTCTCTCATCCGCTAAAACAACTCGTTCAAGTCGCAGTTTTTTTTCTTGGGTCCGATGCCCAGCACTATAATAAACGGCCGCCATGAGAAGTGTACATTAACCAACATCGCTTCCTAAATCTTTATGTGCTAGATTTTTTCCGGTTTTTTTTCGTAAGAGTCATCTTTGATTTAGCTTTTACCACGCGAAGTTTATGCTGGAGATTTGAGTGCTTATATGGGAGTCGTATCTGTCTAGAATTTCCTATTCGGATCCCGAGAATTTCGTGGAGGAAGATAAAATGGTAAGGTTTTCCGCGTTGTTGAGAAAGTTCTTCGTGAAATTTTGCATAGGCTATTTTAGATTTTTATTTCCGATTTTTATTATTTGATGGTTTATTGGATGTGCGTATGCCCTGACCGTTGCCATTTGCAGAGGTGCCCTCCGCTCTGTTACGGTGGGACAAAAAATGTCGCCGATTCCCGCGAACTCCGTTGAAGATGAGATGGTAAGATTTCCTGCGTTGTTAGGGAAACTCTCCATAAAGTTCTGCATTGTTTGAATTCATATCGCTTGTTCACTTTATGATGTTTCTTTCTTCAAGAAATTTCTTCAAGGGAACCCTTATGTGTTCCACTCGTTTTGTCTGAGCACACAACATTTTAACTGCTCATATAGTATTTTTTAAATTTCTTCTTTATCGTTCTTTATCGCAGTTAGCTTACAAAATGAGTGCTTGGTTATCATACTAACCAGGGTGAAATTAATTCATTTATTCATTCATTTAAGTGGTTATGAACATTATTTTCGGCTTAGGAGAATAAGACGGGCACTATGGATTTCTTGCGGTCCTTGGTGTTCAAATGGAGAATAACTATTCCAGGCTGTAAAGTGTTAATCCGCAAGCCGGTGTAGCATTGTAGAACAATCACATTTTCTTCAGAGTCGTTTATCATTTGATAACATAACCAAACATCTTATCTATATGCACTTCTTGAACTGGGTTAATTGTGATATCTTAAAGTTATGTACTCTATAGTTGTTAGTAAGCGGCTACTCTTGTTTTCAGAAATGCGGAAGCGTACAACTTTCGTGCTGGAAAGCAAAAAACAAAGGAAACTGGTCACCGCAGAAGAAGTCCTCGCACGAATGGGACGTTCAATTCCATGTAGAATTTTAGGACCACAATGACATCGGTTAGACGAACGTCTTGATTTACCAATTGTTTACTTGATTCGTCACATTTGTAGGAATTGATCATTTTGTTTTTGCACTTACTATAGAGAATATTTCTCGCGAAATATCCTCTATCTTTCACTTTGATATGCCTTCTACTAGCCATGTATTTGTACATGTTATTTCCGTCATATAACATATTTTACTGCAAGCTACTTCATACAACGCCTACTTGACAGAACGCCCGCGACCTGCTCTTCATTACTGCTCCTTAACCAACAGACGCGCTATCGGGCACGGCAATACTGCTTGAGGATCTGAGACAACAACTTTAGCCATTCTCTTGGATGTAGTAATGTTCCACAGGAGTGCGACTTGACATCTCACGACACGTGTAACCATTCGTTATCCTTAAGCTCTACTGTTTAATGTTCTCGTTTCACAACTCATTTCTTTAGGTTGGAGTAGTGTTAAATAAAGTCTCCAACCATTGTATCGTCATCATATTATTATTGTATCGCATTAAAGTTACCAGCAATTCTCATGGAATTATTGTCATGTAAGTCATTATGTGTTGTTAATGTAGTAATTGTTTCAAACACTTGCACTGTTCATGTGTACATTTCCTCGCAGAATCTTCTTCTTTGATGCTACAGTAACGCTTTCATCGCTGTCTTAATCTTACGTAATGATCACTAATTAGACTGTCGTAGTTGTACTAACGTTGTCTCGTGAACAATATTTCCCAATTACTCCTCAAACCCTAATAAACTTGCTGAATATTGCTGTACATCATTAGTAATGCAATTTGCTAGCTATTCTACTACCACCCATTAAATATGTTTGCTTCATAATTTGTTGTACATACATTTCGAATTTCATTATATTATCGTGTAAATATTATGTATATAAATAGGTTAAGCACTCTGTTTGAGTTTGGTAAGTCGCTACAGAACAAGAGGATCTGTGTGGCAGAACCATAATACATCATATACAACGAAGTCTTCACTACTTGGATATTTGAATTGGACGGCCCGTCCTCATTTGCTGGTTTAGCCACTTTGGTTCCCTGGAATCGCGGGCTCAGCCTGGCCAAAGTCTGCCCAAGGTCGTCGCCACTACAGGTAATCGCTACCCTTGTGGATCAGAGGGGGATTTGCCACCATGCGACTAGTTTGATACCAGAACGGTGGTGGATCCTGGCATCGGTTTACTCTTAGCCAAGCTTCCTGATGGAAACGTCGGACTCCTTCTGAGCATGGGAGATCCTGCGATGGGGATGAATCCCCCGCTGTACATCACAGTTCGACACCCAGGAACATTTCCAAGCCACGATGAGGCGGTAAACCGTTGGGAGGAATGAGTTATATAATGCACCGATATTTGGTCAGGGGAATAGAAAACTATGAGACCTTCAAAAATTGCCGCACTGGCGGTCTGAACTGAGTATCCCGTTGCCCATTATTTCTTTTATCACCAATAGATTCTTCTCTGACTAATTACACAAAACTTATGAATAGTAAAATACAAATCATTTTGCTCTACTTGGGAACATAGGATTTTAGGAGACGTTTGAACGTAGTGCTTGCCAATAAAAATAAACGGTGAAGAGACGAACTTTATAAATTCGTATATTTTCGCTTTGTAATAATTCAAACAACCAGCCACGATGAGGCGGTAAACCGTTGGGAGGTCTTCACTACACCTACTCTCAATTTTTTTGTTCTACTTAGTAGTTTCTTTACACTTAATATGCATCGCATTTCGTTATAGTTAGGCTGTATTCAATTGTTTCTGGTGTGCATATGTTGCCGTTACCGTTAGGAATTGTTTCTATATACGTGTGTCTCAATATTGTTGTTTTTTCCACTTCTGAGGAGACATCCGACATCGCTTCATGCGCTGAAGGCCGGGCATCGGTTCAGGTGTTGCAAATACTTCAACACCATCGTGATTTTATTCCAAATGAAGAAAGCTACAAATTCCAAGATTCCTCTTAGGACCGGTCGCAATAGCGAATATTCGAATGTCTGTCGATCATTTTGCAGATGAAGTTCATGACTAAACCATGCGGTGCTTAATTAACACTAGAAACACCTGACTTTGATCGAAAACTATATGGTTTCTTCCTTAACCAGTTACCAAATTGCGTGATGCCTGATTCGATCTCTCTTGGCTCAACCAAACCGCTTTAATCTTTGTGAAAGAACAATTTGCTAAGTCGTGATGATTTTAACTCATTATATAGCTGGTTTTGGGTGCTGTTTTCAAAAGCATCAGTGAAAAATGTGATAGTAAGGATTGAGAATTTCTTCCAAACTTGCGACATGATGAATTACATCGTTGACCAACTACTTTCCTGGTATCTAGCGCTTGCTCGACGCCATTTGTAATATCATTGGCGTCAAATTTATATTTATTACCAAACAGCATGTGCAAAGTCTACGTGATGATTTCTCTCCGTATATACACTGTATTTTTCGAAGTATTTTTTTAAAGGGTGTATTACTGCAAAATTCCTCCCAACGGTTTACCGCCTGCCTCATTGTGGCTGTTCCGGGTGTCCGGTCGTGATTTACACCGGGAGGATTCATCCCCCAGCAAGGTCTCCCAAGCTGAGAAGGAGTCCGGACTTTCTCTCATGTAGCCCAGCTAAGAGTAAACAAATACCAGGGCCCACCACCGTCCTGGTCCCAAACTAGTCGCATGGTGGAAAATCTCGCTCTGATCCACAAGAGCGGCGACTGCCTGTGAAGTGTCGACCTAGAGAAGACCTAGTCTGACCTCGGGCTCCACGAAGCTACGGTAGCTAAGCCAGCAAACTTCCGAAAAGTGGAAATTATGATAGGACCCGCACAACCGGTGGTCCATACACGTATTGAAGTATCCCCGCAAAATAAACTCATCCAGCAAGGTGTTTTTTATAAACCTTGATTCGTCCGTATTATTTAGATCAACTTTCGGATAGCTATTTAATGATTATACATAGTGCACTAAAAAATGGAACCTACTAAACTCAACGTGGACACCGTAGGGATGCGCGCAAATCTTTTATCCCAGATCGACATGGAAATTGCAGTGTCCATACGGACCGAAATGGGCTGATGTTTGTACCATATTCCAAGTACACCTCGTTATCTTACTTAAATTTTTGACGGTGGCCTTTGTTCTGCTTCCTAATCATTATCACAACCGCTAGGCAGTGGTTTAAGGATGAAGATGTTGGTTTTTTTAGTTCTTAAGGTCTTCTGATCAATAAATCCATGTTGAGGTGGACAGTACTGAAGCGTTCAATCTGTTTCTGAATTTGCAAGCACTTCAGTTCATTGATCCTAGAGGGCTAGGAAATGTAGCGGATGCTATGGAACAAGAGCTCAATAAGGCAAGTGTCAGTTTTTTTCTTCCGCATCTTTCTTTTTATCGAGATTGCTTTTAACAATTATCCACGAACGATGCACTCTCTGTGATATCCATCTTAAGTTGCTCAACAAAGTACTTTTACAACGAAGCATTTATAAATCTTTTCTGCTGCATTTCAGAAATCGCAGCAGATTTCTTCCTGCCTTGTTACCTTCGACGCTTACGAGGGTGTGCAGATTTTTAAATATTTCTTCAGGATCTTAGCAAATATATAAAATCACATTTAGTTCACATGATAAGTACTTCACCCTTGTAGTTACCGCAGTTGATTGTAGATAGGAGAACGGCGTTGTAGTATTTGAATGGCCCATCCTCACTGGTTGTGTTTGCTCCAGCATAATCTCCATTTTTCGGTGATTTGCTGGCTAAGCCATTATGGTTCCCTGGAGTCCCGAGAACGGCCTGGCCAAAGTCTGCCCCAGATCGTCACCACGACAAGCAGTCGCAGTCCTTCTGGATCAGAGGGAGATTTGCCACCATGCTACTTTGATATCAAGACGGTGGTGGATCTTGCTATTGGTTTTCTCTTAGCTAGGCTTCCTGATTCATGAGGAGACGCCGAACTTTCTTTTTGCTTGGGAGACCCTGCTAGAGAGATCCAACTGTACTTCGCAGGCCGACACCCAGAAACACCTCCCAGCCGCGATAAGGCGGTAAACCGTTGGGACGATTAACAATTACTAGAACACTTGTTACATCAGGAAGCTTCAGTAATGTTGATCAGAGTCAAACAGCAAAGCAGACCGAATGGAAACTCAGCCTATAAAGCACTTTGAAAGACCTAACAGTACAATCATGTCAATGTTCTTATCGTGCCAGAAAGAGTTAGTGCCAGTTTTCCGAACTCAAAAGGTTAGCAGCTTTATATATCCCGTGTTGCGCGGTGGAACCAGCGACCATCAGTGGTCATCGATGGTATCTCTAATCCCATCGCTGAAAAATTGCATAAAATTGAGCAAGATGAACATGTAGACATTAAAATGCTATGCACTTGGACTGCGTAATTGCTGAACAATTTCGCGACTACATGCAATGGTTTTAATGAAAACGTCACAACTACTTTATAAACATTTCTTCGCTCATAGTGGCCCTTATTATCCCAATTAAAAACTCTTGAAAGTTGCGGACTTTTGTCAACAGGCTATAGATATTTCAAAAGCCGAGCGTTTGAAAAAGTAGAATTTCGTCCGGGTATGGTATGACTGTATTACAGAATAAATCCTTGATGTTGACGTCAACCACGCTTGCGTTAAAAAATTCACCGAAAAGGGAAAATCTCTGCAAAGATTTCGTCAAGTTTCCGAGTTTTTTATGGAAACCTCGTCTTCAACCACTTTTAAACCAGCTGTCGCGATTGTGTTAAATATAGGAATCCTAGAATATCTGATATTTTCACTAGTAATCGTGCCTTCCTCCCAACGGTTTCCCGCCTCATCGTGGGTGGGAGGTGTTCCTGGGTGTCGGACTGCGATGTACAGTGGGGATTCATCTCCTGGCAGAGTCTCCCAAGCTGAAAAGGAGTCCGGCGTTTTCATCAGGAAACCTAGCTAAGAGTAAACCAATACCAGGATCCACCACCGTCCTGGTATCGAAGTCGTATGGTAGTAAATCTCCCTCTGATGCACAAGGGCTGCGACTGCCCGTGGTGGTGAAGACCTGGGGCAGACTTTGGCTAGGCTGACTTCGGGGTTCCAAGGAACCATAATGGCTTAGCCAGCAAATCTTCGAAAAATGGGGATTATGCTGAGGCCCACACAACCAGTGAGGAAGGGCCATTCAAGTGTCAAGTGTGAAGTCAATTGTGGCTTCACTTGTTAATTGCTAGTTTGGCAGGAACTAAGGATTCCAGCACTTCTCACACTCGATTCGTTTCCTTGCGTCCATTGTCCACGGTGATCTTTCCACTTTATGTGTGGCTTCGGTTGTTGCTTGAGGATTTCATCTTGAATGTCGTAGAATTTTGGTCGAGCAATTCTCCTTGGAGTCCTGAGATAGCCGTGCTGGAGCGTTTCCAATCGGATTGCAGAGAGTGATTTTTTCCTAAACACGTCCGGTACCAATTTCCCGAGTTCTGGATGGATAAGAGGCTTGTTTGGCCCAGAGCGGAATCGAACTAGCACCATGCTCATGATAACGGACATCACTACCACTGTTCGACTCGCCATCTGTTTGCACATTTAGAAGATTTTAGAAGAATAAATGTCCGAAAAGGAGTCGAAAGAACTTTTGAATGATTACAACCTTGATAAGGTTGGAATTTTGAGAAGGTTAATGACTTTTCAACATACCATTGCGGGGACGGGTGCTGTGCAGTGGACTGAAGTGCCGTTTAAAACACAGTCCGTCTTTAGTTTAATCCATATCCATGGGCTCACCAGGCTTGAAATCATTCCAAGATCGGCAAATTTTTACTAGGCTTATCTCGAAGGGCGTCAGCATTGCCATGGTACATCGGCAGGCATTTGCAAAACATTGTATGGGCCAAGGCTGGATGTGCATTCATCCACTTCAGATGACGCTTGGTGATGTCGAAGGTATGGCACATCCCTCAGAGTTTGATCAACGCCGAGAGTTTTTTCACTGACTTTATCGCTACCTTAGGTTTAGCGTCAACGCTATGATTTCTTCAGAAGGTGAGCACGTACGATCGCTTAGCGCGTTTTGGTTAAGCAATGAAGGGTGGAGCACTAAGATTAGTTAATACAGGACCGGTACAGCAAGCAAATTAGCAGCTTATGCGAAATCAGCTATATTTCGCACCGTATTTAATTTCCCCTTAGGTCTTACTGCACTATTAAGTTTGTCCTTATGGGGCTTGTACGTAACCTTATCGTTTACTCATTTTCTGTGCATCCGCCTGAATTACAAATTTGAATATTCACAAGTGAAGTTTGAAATAGGCTTTCCAAAATAAGCTTTTCGAACATAGCGAATCGCTCTGTGCATACTGTCATGGATTATAATGATTCTGAAATATTTGCAAAACACCGAACCGCAGGTGTCTGTGGTGGTGATCGAAACCGCTATTACCCTTTCCGGGGGCTGACATGTTCACCACCGTGTTCGAAGCGTAGACACCCTTCTCCCAGTTCGCATATAAAGCACTATTTTTAAGGAAATAATTCGTGTCATAACGTATCGTTAGAAGTAACTGCCATATTCCAAGACTACATGTCTTCGTTCGTAATTTGGTCTATCCGTGCTCTTCACCAGTAATTTGTGTCCTTTAATTCTTGCGTATTCTTTGTTATTCCATGCTTGTTTCCATGTTTTTGAAATGTATCTAACCATTGTGTGTGATGGCGAAAATCTCGTCCACAATCAAAACACTGCATGGCATACCTTGGTAAGGTTCCCTAACCTTTTCGTGACAACGCTTATTTCTCGGAAACTAACAATGGTTCGTGTTCAGCAATCGCGAGGTTTTTAACAGTCGTCAACCACATGCGACTATAATCAGCTGTTCTAAACTTCCTCATTGGAAGTCACGAAAAAGCGGTTCTGAAGAAGGCGATACTGCCGAAACGTCAGCTAGTGTTGTATTGTACCTTGTAGATTGTATATCAGCATGCCCTTCCAGGCTCTGAAGAAGGCGATACTGCCGAAACGTCAGCTAGCGTTGTATTGCATTGTGGTTTCTTGTGGAAGTGAATGTGCGCTGTTTAAAAACCTCGCGATTGCTGAACAAGAAAACGACACATTCATATTCCAATGCCGAGGTTAAGAGAAAGTCGATCCTGGGAACTATAGCAATGGTTCCTCGATCAGTGGAGGATTTGAGGACTTCAGAACTCTACACATTCAAAGAATAGACTTTCCCCTACCACATTAGTCACATTTACAATGTTTATAAAATGTCCTTCAAAGTTCAATGTATTTCGCACTAAAAATTCCCAAAAATTGGTTACAAAATTCAACCTTCTAAAACTTCTAACAGAAGAGCCTTGTCACGACAGTCGAGGTCCTTTGATCTATCTTGTACAGAGGCTCCGAAGTGTTTAGAGAAGTGGGTTGGGTGATTTACGATGAAATTCATTATACAAAAGGCAAAGGTTTGCTTTTATCTTTCGACCTTTTCCTGACTATTCATATTCTTTCGTAGAAGCACACTAAAGGCTTTTATGTTTTAGTACGTCGAGTTGTTTAGGAAGACTCTATCGTTCTTTTCCCTGACAACGTTCACCATGTGTTTCTCTCGCCACAGTTCCAAACACGCAGCAATTTGCACCTATGCGAGTCCTCATTTTTCGAATTTCATGAACATCTTACTTGAAAATGCTTGATAGATAAATGAATCTCATAGTACAGAACACCCTTCACTAACCCAGTTTTTTTTTTACCATTCAGTCTAACCTCCATTTTTTTGAGGGTGAGTGTTTTGGTTCCATAAGAAACCGTGCACGTCGTTTACAGTAATTGTCGGCCCACTTCACTTCAACATTTCATTTTTCTTGTTGGAGATGAACACCTAGATGACGTCTTGAACAACCAGGTCAGCAATGGCAGTTGTATTTAATGACACACAGGTCTACGGAACTGCATTCGTATTTGTTCATTTCAAGGTCAATTCGGTGAAAATTCACGGAAGCAATGAGTGAATTGGTTGCAACGCATGACGAAGCGGCAGGGGATGTTCAGAGATGTCGTAGAAGTGAAATGAAGAGTACGTCTTAATATTTCTCCTCTATTTAGCTTGGATATACCTCTGGCAAAGTGGGGTTTTCACTTTATTGTCGTTATAAACAAATGTTATCCTGGTTTTGTCGGACCCTATGTATGATTCTTCGTGAAACTTCTTAGGCGATTCTAATGGAACAAAGACAGTTTGGGTCAACACAGAATGTTCATGGTTGCCGTGAACTCTATTCTCCTTTAGTACAAAGGAAGGTGAGGCATATGTGAGGAATATGCTCTTTCTCTCAGAAATATGGATTTCAACGATGGTCAGTTCAATTCGTTGTTAAATTTCTTGTTGTGTTTGTGTGTGGCTAGTACAACGTTGGAAAAGCTACATTTATGTGTTGGAACAGTTTGAACACCTCTGTTTCACTACTTTTATCTGATTATTCGAAAAAATGCTTCTTTTCTTTTCTTTCTAATAGAGGAAATCTTTTTATTTGGATGAAGAAAAGAAACTAGTGCGCATAATTTGTAGTAATGCTGTCGACCTTTCTAATGATGATGATAAAAAGCTTCTTCAAGTAGAGCAGGTGATGGGTTTTTGCTTTGTTGCTTCGAAGGATTTTTCGTATCCCTCCTTTATTTGGTGTTCTTCACGTTATTTTAATTCTGAGTTACTTTCTTCATTACTGCGCGATACCGGTGTTCATCACTCAGTTAAAATCATTGTAAACTCACTATGATGTATTTGCCCTGGTTCGCTTTCTTTCTCTTATTGAAATAAAATATAGTACTCATATTCCTTGCAGACTTTGTTTAATACTGAAACCTCACTGGGTTTGAACATTCTGGCGAGAACAGTTTTGTTCTCGTCAGGTCCTAAATTCGACGGGGTAAGTAATGGGTATTTGGACTTTTTCTGGCTTTCCGTTTCTAGTTTGAATTCAACGCGTGCACGTCGACTCAGGTTCTCGATAACCTTTCATAATTTTTCGATTGCTAGAATAATTGTTTTCGGAGCTTGATAGTCTTCTGAAATAGACTCGCCTTTTCGCTTTAAGAGTACAAATAAGTTTCCTAATAATTCTTTACATTCTTATTAAACAAACACGAGGTTGTTACCTTATTCTTTATTGACAAACAAGCTGACGTCTCGGCGGACTTCGCTTTCTTCGGAGCCTGGAAAGGTTAAGTTGACCACAATCTACCCAGCCAAACACCTCTATTATCAAACAGAGAAAATGCTTAACCGAAATTTCATTCACATCGAACACAGAATAGCTTCTTCGCATCCTCACGAGCTTTTATGAGTCCTTCACTGAGTAAGTCACGTAGAGAGCAACCGCACATAGTTCACATAGAAGCGTAATATGCCTTTTTTGTGCTTTTTTATTGTTGAACCTTTATTAAAAAGGCAGTGCTCATAAAAAGAACCTCGTAGTAGTAGTGACTACTGCGATAATTCACCCAGACTGATTGTTTTCGTTCCGGCGTTTTCAAAGGCAGAGGACTCGTTCTCTTCAAGTCTAGAAGGAATATACTTCAATGCGACTGAACAAGCTGCTTAGCAAAGTCATCCGAGGTAGACGGTTAAGAGACGCGTTGTGGTCACCTTTTTTAATTGGACGAGATCGGCAGATATTCTGTACGCCGAAACGTTAGCTTTGTCGTCATAAAGAATTTAATAGCACCTCATGCTTGTTCAACAAGAATATAAGGAGTTGTTTGATCAGTGCTGAGGTTCATAGAAAGTCGGTAGTGGGAATTACTATAAGTTTTCTGAAATCGCTTCTAATTCAAAATGCGGCTGGAATTTAAATTAGGCAAAAACACGAGGCCACCTGGCAGACTCGGATTATTTGCATCCTCGAGTTGATTATTTCTTCCTTATTTTACCAGTTACTCTTCTAATCACTCCCTTCAGGTGTTCATGGGATTTGAAAGCGACGCGATCAATGATGTCCTTGGCCTAACGCACCTCCAGTCACCAAGTGAAGGAACACGTATCTACAAAACGCGCCGTACCTTTTCTACTTCCATTTTGGGTTTTTTGTTTAAAAGTTATTTAGGTGTCATATGATATTATACTCTTGACTTTTGATCGTGTTGATGAAATCAGCTGCGTTCGACTAAAGCTTCCACCCGAATTCAATTCAGAACACTCCAATTGTGTTCTCGGACAGATGACGAAGGTAATTTGAAGGTTTTTCGCTAGTAATTTTTCGGTTTTATATTTGTTTCCTCTGATATTATAACAAAGAAATTTCGATACCGTTTATAGTTTAAAATGGCGATTCCAAAATGACATTCATATTCTGGACCCAATCAAAGATATGGATGACTCTTGGTCTTCACTCATTCATGCTGTTGGACAAATTACTGAATTGGAAGGACGTAGTAGAAATATTGTTGTGGAAAACGAAGAATTTTAATGCTTTTAAAAAACAGTGGCTTTCTAAGGTTCGTTGCCAATTCGTGTCAAAAATGTTGCAGTTCTCTAAAGTAAAACACGAGATATTAATGTAAAAGTATTCCATGATTGTCAAAATGCCTCAACATGAGGTCCTCAGGATCAAGTGGAATGGGAATAAAAAGCTCTCTGGGGAACTCGATCATAGGAAAAGGTACCCCGCCGCCTTGAATAGGTTAACCATTGTGATGTTGTAACTGACACGTCGTCTGAAACTATGAGATATCGATGTCTTTGTATCCTTTATCAGAATTGAGTGTGTTTAATACAATGCTGAGCGTTCCGGTTTTCTTATTAAGGTATTAAGTTGCTCGGAAATCTATGCACGATTTCAATATGTGTCTCCAAAGTCGTAAACCACAGATCAGAACAAACTTTGTTAAGCGGAACACGAACCATTACATTTTTTGCATTCCTAACAACGAGGAGCAATTTCATTTATTTTGGTTGCTTGGAAATCAAGGGTTTTGGGGGCAAGAGAACAGTTGAGTGCAGTTTTGGACTTGGTTTGGTTACTGGAGCATTTCCAGTACACGACATTATTGATATGCTTGAAGAAGTTGCACTAATTCATCGCTTTGTGAACGTACTTCGTCGACGTAACCATTTAAACCAGATTTAAGGACTACGATGGATCAAAAGGGGGGCAGGCAACCAACGCTCAGCAAGGCATTCAATGTTCGATGCTATTTCGACCCTTCGAAATGATGCGGAGCTTCATTGTAGTCTTAACACTAAGCCTATCGTCGCCAATTGTGGTGATGGATCTATTTTTAGTGGATTAGTTCAATTTTTTAAAGGGCGCCTGTGGAGCAGTGGTTGGAGGTGTCACTGCCACACACGTGCAATCGATCCCCACGCCCATGGCCCACCAATCCTTTCATCCCTGCGGAGTCGGCAAATTGGTACCGGATTTATCTGGGAGGATAGTAGTATTGGTTTGATACATCGGCAAGCCACGCCAAGTTGTAAAGGCCAGATATGCATTCAATCACCTCCAGCGATGCTTAATGAAGCCGAATGCATGGCGCATCCCTTACGGATTGATCAACGCCGAGAGCTTTATCCTTTTTTTATCCCTTAGTTCTATTTTAGCCACAACTTTTTTTAAATTTTATTTTACATGTTTTGTCTTTCACATCCACTGAGCGGGTACTAGCAATTCCCTCAATTCGAAATTCGATTCGTTTCCTCGCATCCATCATCCACGAACGCCTTTCATCTTTTACGTGTGGTTTCGGCTGCTACATGAGAATTTTTCCTTCGTCATGAATATCGCTGAATACTGGTTGAATGGATTCCACCTGGAGTCCTTAGACAGCCGAGCTAGACATTTCCCACTTGGACTGCAGAGATTTTTCCCGGGTAAGTTCGGTACAAGCTCCTTAACCTTAGAGGGATGAGAAGCTTGTTTATCGGTGTGTCTAGGCATAGTACAAAGGCATGGATAACAATAAAGGGATAAAGTTGTCGGCGTTGATCAATCTTTGAGGGATGCGCCATGTATTCGACTTGATTAAGCATCGTTTGAAGGTGATTGGACACATATCTGGCCTTTAAAATGACTCGCGGTGGCCTACCGATGTATTAAGCCAGTGCTGCTATCCTCCCACACAAGTCTGGCAGCAATTTTCCGGCCCCTGATGGATAGAAGGCTTGGTGAGGCACGGCCGCGGGGATCGATCCCTTGTGTGTGTAACAGGGCGCCTCCGACCACTGAGCCACACGCACCCATTTCAAAAGTGTGTAGACGATCCAAATCATCTGAATCTATATGTTGAAGACCATTGAAGTCTAAGATGATTTTTTAACCCTCGATTGTTGCGGTGGATAGCACATGAGCGCCCAGAAAGGGTAAATGAAGGTTCGATCCCCGGTTGAGGTTCTGAGTTTCGCTCATAACTTAGCAGTCTTATCATTGCAGATCCATTTTTTTCCATTGAATGAACTCATCCTTCGGCACTATGCTGTATAGGTGTTGGTGAATTCCATCAAGACAAAACTGTTCTTAAACAGCCCTGGAACTACGTAACATTACTGCTTGTCTTCTTCACCAGCTGTTGAGCAGCACCGGCAGTCTAAAGCACCGTAGTACTCACAGCCGAAGTTTAAACTATTTATCAGAAAGTTCAGCAGAAAATCAAGAAAAGAATCGTGAACTTAAGTATTGGTTTTGGAAAGCTTCAGCAAAATAAAGCTTTTGGAGTTGATCAATTTCTGAGGGATGCGCCATCCATTTGACTTCATTAAGTATCGTTGGAGGCGATTGAATGCATATTTGGCCTTTACAATAACTCGCGCTGGCCTGCGGATGTATCGAGCCAGTGTTGCTATGCTCTCAGACAAGTCTGGTAGCAATTTGCCGACCCCATGGGGACGGATGGCTTAGTGGACCATGGGCGTGGGGATCGATTTCACATGTGTGTCGCAGTGGCGCCTCCAATCACTGCGTTACACGCGCCCCTAAAACATGAATATGAAAGTGAATTTAATTCAGCATTCTTAACTCAATATTTTACCGCTTTCGAGCAGTCCCAGAATGCTCTCGTGCCACGTGCGGGATCCAGGCTTTTTTTCTAGTGGATACATAGGAGGTTATGACGAAAACTCCAAAAAGATTCTGAGCCGGAGTGACTTTTTGCACACGTGGGCCAGCTCATTTGCTTCATCGAAAGTATTCAGCGTAGCGCCATCGGTTATGATGGTGGCGATGAAACTCTCGCCGGCACTAACCCGCTTATGTCGGGAAGCCATCAGGGAACTCCTGTCAGTCAATCGTATGATTTGCTAGCAATTATAGATTAGACTTTCTTTTCTCATTGATGTGATTAGAATTCGAATAGTTGTTGAACTAGCTTCGTGATTTGACTTACGGTGAGTGGGCGTTACTTCTGATTTCCGGGAGAACTATTTTAGCATTTCCGATTCCAAAAACTTGCTGGGTTTAAAATTTTAACAGTTTTCCACTTGATTTTACTGCTTGTTGGAATAATTTTAAAGGTTTATGACTTGGTGGCTTTTAAAGGTTCCTCATCAACTTCCTATCCGACCTTCGGTTTCATCGGCGATAACGTGTGCAACTAACCGAGCAAACCCACACGCTTAACTTTTCCTCAACAAAAATGAGGCGGATTGGATATAGCCTCGGTTTTTCTCAGCATTCGAATCATCGAAGATGTAGACCGAGGTATTTGCCATATTTTTGTATATTTCGCCGTTCTACACAGTCTTCCTTCACGACTTTTCATTCCTGTCTGGTTCTTGTGGTTTCACTGTAGATTCTATTGCTATCTTATTTCTTTTTACTACTGTTTAGTTTGAGCCGCGGGTATTACTTCCGTCATCCGACCAGCAAACTGTTGAATTACCAGTCCATCCAGTTAATGAAATCGTTGCTACCTAATACCGACGTTCATATTCTTCTCTAACAGTCCTTGTTATCGCTACTCCAATGAGGACGAGCTTCACTACTCAAATGACGAGAAATCCTGCATTCAATTTTTCGTTTTTTATTGCATTTTTGAACTATAGACTTCAAAAAGAAGAAAGAAAGAAGGAAAAACAAACACCTCGTGCTTGCTAAACAGAAGTAGAAAGAATAAACTTTTTGATTAATAGGCGCTTCCTGCTTATTTCTTCCTCTTTTATTCTTTTCAGGGTTTTATAAGTATGGAAAATGAATGGGTATAATGATAAACAAGAGTAGCTACACGTTGAAGATTAATGAGTGTCCATCGTACTTCTCGTTGTAACATCGCACTTGGCGCCTACCGATATATCTCGTCACGAAGCTACCCATTAGAGCACTGCTTCTTCCACTAGATTCTACTTGATGCAACAACGGACACCCACATTGCGACAACGAGAAGCTTAGGACCATCGACTCGAATCAATGCGGCTCCAAAGCAAGTGACGGTGGAAACGATAGTCGAATAGGAGTTGTTACACCAACCTCGTGTAAGTTCAATCATGTTGAAAACTAACACGTCACGATTTCTAGCGTTCACAGACAAGTCGGGTGCCAGCTCGTTCATTCCAGAGGGATGGAGGCTTCGGTGTGGAATCAGACCGATGAGGACCTTGCTAACACTGCTGACCACCTCTAAATGTTGTGTCGCACCCTTCCCCTAGTTTTAACTCTTTATTTTAAATTTATCTTGGCTCTATTTTTTTGGTTGACACATAACATTGTCGTTTTCTCTAGTCTTATTTTGACTAGCTAGTTACATTGTTCGGAATTTGAATAACAGGCACCTACTGCATCCGGTAACTCGTCATTACGTAGTTGTGAGAACACTTTAGCCATTTTGTCACTGCTGGCAACATGAAGTTGGTGCGTACCATCCTGCGGCTATGGATGAGTCTTTAGCAATTGGAAGAGGGAAAAGCCTACTTTTGAAGCGTGGCGGCAATTCAATGTTTTCCTGCACTCCATTCATTCCATCGGTTCTTTTCGTCTTTCGGAAGTGTGGGTGTGACGGTGACTATTTAGAGCACCTCGCCATTTACACACTCATATCCATATTTCTTTAGTGCTCAACGGTATCCGAGAAATTATCAATATCTCTACGTAAGGAACTCTACCATATTTTCTATCCACCACTTTTTTGAAAACATTTTCCCAGTCTTCTTTTATAAAGACTTCTATGGGTTGTTTCGCACACCCAGTGTTTTTCGCGCACTTTGCTGACTTTTTCTTGCTTAATTATTGTGTGAAAAATTGAGCAATAAGGCAGAGAAATGGGTCACAGCATAATTAAAAATACAATTTCGGATTTGTACCATTCTATAAAATTGGAGAATATGAACGAAAAAATGTCTCGGAAAACTGTTAGTCCAAAAGCAATACAAAAAATTGTATGTTTAAGATAACAGTGGAAGATGGTGCAGTTGGAAGAAACGGTGACTTTATAAGGATGGAAGACTCTTCCGTTTGCTTGTTAAGTCTGAAAGAGCAAAACATCCTACTTTCCGCTAATAGCTATAGTCAAAAGCTGTTACTTATTGACCAGTCATAATACATCTTTCAGGCCTCAGCAATTCTGCCCTTCGATTCTTATTTCTTATTTCTTATTCTTTTTCTTGATTCTTAGTCACCGTCCAGAGAGGTCGTCGGGTTGGTGCTTAAGTTTCTATATGTTCCGAATATCTGTTGTTTTGTAGTGTTTACGCTTAGCGGGAGGTGGAGGTAACGTAGTGGTTAGTCGTTGGCATCAGGAAGCAAAGTGCTGGTTCGAACCCCTTCCCAACGGTCTCTCCCAGTCTACGTCGGAGCACCTTAGCTTGGCTATCTCCAAAAGTGTAAGGGTAATTGGCTTAACCGCACTTTTATGGCATTCATAAAGAGGACGAAGTCCTCAAGCAGCGGCCGAAACAACGTGTGAAATGTTCAAAGACCTTGTTGGGCGACGAATGCGAGTAAAACGAATGGTATGCAAAAGTGCTAGAATCTGCACAGTAGATATGATGATGGGTCATGTAAAGAAAATCTGTTGTCTTACGAATTATCTTTCCATTGAGCTAACGTGAGGTTGTTATCACTTGTTCTTTAATTACGATGGTTGACGTTACGGCGACTTCGTCTTCTTCAGAGCTAAGATGTATTCTACAATCATATTTAGCAATTCGGTTAATATTCTTCGATAACAATAAAAGTCCAATCTGCAAACCAAAACGAAAAATCCGTCCACTAAAATGAACTAACCGGTCTCTTCTCCAATATTTATGCTCATCCGCATGTGGTCCACATACGATGAATAGCAAACCTTACTCGGGTCAGAAAATTTATCTGAAATGAGGTGCTAAGTCAAGTGTAATAGTGAGACATTTGTCCCATATCAGGATAGTGTTTTATCTTCCGTCAAATGCCTGCTAGCAATTTGCCGCCTCTGGATGGACGTGGGATAGGTTGTCTCGTGCACGGGATAGAGTTGACGGTGCTGTGTTTACTGCAAGATACCTCTAACCATTGCGCTTCTAAGAGGAAAGAACTTGTTGCTATAAATGTTGATCAGCGAGGGCAGTAATGTGCCTCTATTTTTGGAAAGAAATGACAATATTGCGTCACAGATTGTAAAGAGAGGCGACAACATCTTCATTGTAATCAAGTGCAATTTGCTTTATCTTTTTATTTTCTGCATCTTGTTCATGGCGTACGCTATAAAATATAACCATAAGGACGTTGTCACATCAGCAAAACTTGGGACCGGTTTGAACCTGCAGTTACTCAAATCAGAGGTTTATGTGCTATTTGGGCTAACTGGGTTCAGCACCAATGTGTAATCCCTAGATCCTTTGAAAGGTGACTGCTGATATCATCGATAGAGTAAAAATATGGCTGAGAGATAAGCAAAGCGAATGCCTTTGTTCATGTTGTGGATATTACGTAGCTCGGGCGACTGCTGGATATAAGCTTGCCTGAAGTTCCGACTTTGCTGTCGTGTCCACTGCACTTTGTTTTCTTTTTCAACCTTACATAGAGCAATTCAATGAGCACACCAACACAGTTCGGCGGACACCTCGAATTTGTAGATGAATTCCAAATTTAGGGGTGTTCGATTGTGAAGGTAGGAAAAAAGCAACCTTGTGCAGTTTAGTTTGAGACTCAACCAAATCCATCATTGAATGCTAGATCGAATTCTTATAAACGAGATAAAAAACGCACCGAAGATCTTACACTTTCTACTGTGGAAGGCAGAGCTATTATTGGCTGCTGTGAGTTGTTAGGAGATAAAAAGTGTGTTTCGCTTGGAAATTCTTTAAAGCTCTCATTTTATGTATTGAGAATTTTATCCCCTATTGAAGTCCCAGATTCCAGGCAAACTGATAGTCTAATTCATTGTGACCCCAGAGAAATTGGGTTTTCCTGGCATGTAAAATTCTGTCGGATTAATCAGCTCCGAAGAGACAGAAGACTTCAAAGCGTCAACCGGACTTCGTATAAGCTTATCGATGAAGAAACTAGAGATTGGTCATGCCAAGACCTGCAAATCCAGATATAACTGTAAGATCCCTTCGGTCAAAGGACATAATTTTTTGAAGATGTGCTGTCATGAGTTGCGAGAAGTGGATTTGACTCCTGCCTTAAAACATTTATAAGAAAGCGATAACAATATAAGTAAAATAAATAACATACTTTTGAAAAGAAACCTTGGCATTAGCATAGCGAATCTTTTATTGGGAAACCACTGAGAGCGTCCGACAAACAACAACTACTCGAGGAGGGGAAGGCAGGCGTTTTTGCGAGTTCTCTCTGTTCTGATTGCTTTCTAGTGAAATGACAATTAATAGGAATTGAATTTGCAGATTCATTGTCATTCATTTCTTGCTTATTCCAGATAAATTCTTTTTTGCATTATTCTGCCTTCAGACTTCACAAGTTCATTTTCTAATTGATTGCTTCATTTCTTTTCCACCGTTACTTCTTGTTTCTTAAGAAAAGAAATGCTCTGATGATTGAGTATAATCGGTGAGTGGAAAAAGAAACTAAGGACACAAATTTTTTTAAATGAGAGTTGTTCCTGAAAGTCTATAAAAGCTCTAAAAGCTCTCGGCATTGATCAATCCCTGAGGGATGCGCCATGCATTCGACTTCAGTAACCATCGTTTGGAAGTGATTGAATGCATATCTGGCCTTTACAATGTTTCGCGGTGGCCCACCGTTGTATCGAGCCAGTGCTCCTACCCTCCCACCACACAAGTCTGATACCAATTTGCTGGTCTCTGATGGGTGGAAGACTTCGTGAACCACGGCCGCGGGGATCGATCTGCTGTGTGTGTTACGGGACGCCTCCGACCACTGAGCCGCACCCACCCCTCTCAAAAGTGTGTAGACAATCTAAATCGTCTGAAATCTAAACGGTGAAAACTGTTGTATTCTGAGATAATTTTTTAACTCGTGATCCCTACAAATATTGTATCACTTCCTGTAGCCTTTAGAGCACTCGGTTATCATTTCATCAACAGGTCTTTTTCATGTGGAATAAGTTTAAAAAAACGAAACACCTATATCTTTTCCCACAGGTTTCGTTGTTAACATTCAAATATTTCTTTTATTATTCTTTGTTACTTTGTGGAAGCTGGTAGCTCAACTTGAGGTTTTTGAGTCAAAAATAATGAGGGGGAGGGGGGAAAGAAAAAAGTGGAAAACATAAAACTCATTGTACCATATATTGCTGTTTATACGTTTTTTCCATTTCTCTCAAAGACCGTACGAATTTCCTGTTTTGACTTAGATGATATTTATACGATATGAGGAGGTGAAAGCCCAGTTGTTTAATATGCTACGCAAAACGCGCATACTGTTTGATTCGAATGTGTACTCGATAAAATCTTTCCCGCATCCCTTCGAAGCGGCCAAATCCCTGAACCTGGCCGAGGAAACCTCTCTCTAATCTACAAAGACCGATGGTTTCCTATAGCGGAGAACTGGTAACGCGCTACTACAGCTATTGCAAGAAAAATTCAAAGACCATTGAGGGTAACGGAAGCAAGACAATGAACCCGGTGGAAGAAGTGTTGTGGTCTGCGCCATATGCGGTAATGGGTTATATACGATGTAAAGGAACAAGGTTTAAAAAATTCCACGACTCTGCAGTCTGGTGCATGATAGTAATTCATGTCGTCATTGTTCATAATCAAGGCTTCAGCGAGAACTGCGGTTTTTGCGCTTTTCCTCTATAATGGCAATTTATATGATGAATGTAGCTTTTATGGCGTCAATAAAGCTGAAATAGTCGAAATCCATCGAGCTTCACAAAATAAGCTAGACATATTTTTGACTGGGCATGTCTTCACTTCTCGGTGAATTCGAAAGTACCTTGACATTTTCTTATCGTAATCCCCAAGTCTCGGATATAGAACTTAAACTGTGGGTATTTTCCTTATCGTAATCCATAAATCTTGGACACAGAACTTAAACTGTGGGCTTGTGAGTTTACTGAGTAAGAGCAATTTCCTCTCCATAGAGCTTTAAAGTAGTTCATATCCAATATTTTAACCATTCGTGCACTCCGTGAAGAATGTTGGTGCTATACCTACTTGGATACTTGGATGGTACGTCTTCACGAGTTGTGCAGACCCCAGCACATTTGTCATTCGTTTCTTTCCTTTACAATCGTTGTCCATGGTGGTGGTTTTGTTTGAGCATGGTAGCGAGTACGAGTCTCATACCGTAATCTGTAATATAACTGCAGCTGCGGATACAGCTGATTAACTTTGTTTACGAACACGTCGGCACAACGTGTAGGTGGCCGTCCTAGGGGGCGTTTGCATTCTCGTGGAGCCCACTCTACAGTTTTTTTCGTCTATCTGTCGTCTGTTTTTCTCATTATGTGACCGGCCCATCTATTTTTCGCTATCGATGTGTATTCTCCTAGGTCTCGAAGTTTACAGAATTCGAAGATCAGAGTTTCGCATTCTGGCTACACATTGATAGCACCGGTTATATTTCAGAAAATATTGTTCAAGAGCTGTATGAGCAGTGCGGAGTATTCTTGACGTGGTTGAACTATAAGCACACGTCTCTGCAGCATAACAGAGCTCTGGGAAGACCGTTTAATCGAAAAGGTGAGCGCGGATTTTCGGGTCCTTCAGTCGGTCGGTAGCTTCTTTGAGAGGCCCGAACGAGGCCTAAACTGCTATCCTTCTTCTATCTAGTTCTTCCTTCATGTTGTTTTCCATGTTCATTGATCGCCCAACCAAGGTTTACGTACGAGGTGGCCTCTTCGATTAGAGAACAATCCAGTTCAATTTTTTCGCCTTCGCACCATGAGCTTTTCACGAACTGGGTCTTCTTTCGATTTATGCGTAGTCCGATCCTTTCTCCAGCTTCGTTGAGCTCGTTGGTCATCGTCTCTGCTTCGCTAGTACTTCTTGAGAAGGTGACAATGACATCGGCAGAACGAAGGTTTGATGGGAATATTTCATCAATATGTATGCCTTTCTTATACCAATCGAGTGACCCCATTATCCACTGCACTGCGGCACTGAAAAGCTTTGGCGGTATTGTGTCGCCCTGTCGAACCCCTTTTTCTATGGGCATGGTAAGAGGTCGATGGAAAAGCTGTATTTCCGTAGTGCAGTTCCGATAAATAACAGTTGGACAGAGTGCTTATCTAGGACGCGTCCACTCTTTGGTCGACGAGCGCCGATAGGATTGCATTCGTTTCGACACTATCAAACGCGTTTTCACAGTCGACAAAGGTTAGAACTAGACGCAGGTGGTCCCGACAAACCTCGATGACCCTGGACACAGTGGCCCATGCAGCAAAATACTTTTCGAAATCATGCTTGCTGCACTGTTTGTGCATCGTCCAATGTTCACGATATGAAAGACAGGTTAGTCTTCGTGAACAGCTTGTAGAGAACACTCAACAAACACATCGTACGACAGTTACGAAGATTCCTTCGAACACCTTCCTTAGGTAAGACTACTGTGCTCTATCTCCTCCACTGGTCTGGAATTTTTTCCTTTTGGAGGTAGGCCGACATATGGTTTGCGAGAAACAAGTAAACTGTGGCTTTCAGCTTTAAGGAAATCGGTGGTCCTAGGGCCGTGCCTGTCTTCATGCTTTCTATCGCAACTCGAACCTCCGACGGAAGAATTACAGGTGGTTTTTCACCAGTGGGTGTAGTAGTGTCCGGGGCGAGGATTGTGGAACGGGAAAGGCTGGTGTAGAACGTTTCCGTTATTAATTCCATATTATGGCGGAAAGTTTTGACGATCGTATCTTCCGTTCATCAGGACCCTTCGTCAAAAGCAATATTAGCACAATTGCGACCGAAGGCGTTCAATTTAATAAGTGAACAAATTTGCAGCATATGTTTGTACCAAGTCGATAACCAATTCACGACAGCTTTTGTGCAGTGAGTGGTCTGAGGAGATTATTTTTTTTTAATACCACAGCTTGTAAAAACCGTTGTTGGAACGAGTTTCTTATCCGCTGAAAAGAGTACCGGCTAAAGAGAGTGCTGACATACCTCAACGGATATGACAACAACAGATGGGGAGAGTACTAAAAGGTGCTCACCGTTAGCACATGAATCTAGCGTCGCCTTCGTGCCTTTGGACCACGGTTCGATTACCTCGAAACTACTGCGAATGGCTAGGATACTTGGCGCTTATTGGATGATCAAATGTATTGGTTTCAATGCACAATTTACGTGATGGAAACAGAGGCGTGGACATAATACATAATTAAGCATTGTTGCGAATGCTCTAAATGAAGCGCCTAGTGGGGAAAAACCTGACACTATTTCCTAGACGTTTGAAAATTGTGTCACATGTGGAGCAGTGGTTAGAGATATACTGTGATAGAGATAAATAGAAAAATATAAAACATTCGTAAAAAGCGCAGTGTACGGCCGACGAGGCAGTTTATATTAGGATAGTACCTCTTAGCGAACCAACATGCGATAGAATAAACACCACCTGCACCAATTATTCCTTCGCACTACTTTGTCATATAGTCGCCCTTCGCCAGTAAATCTTACAGCGGAATCACAATTACGTCCTCATTATTCAAACTGTGATCAACAAATGGTTATACATACAAAGTTTTAATGTGACAACCCATCCATAGCTGGAGATGTGACTCACTCTTAGTAACGACGAGGGTCATGTGCGATTTAGTGGATAAGCGAAAACATCTTTATACCAGTACTTGGTACGTAAGACTTCCTTTGGCTGAGAACTCAGTGCAGAGACTGACCTGCCTTGTTGGGACAAGAAGAGGCAAAATATAAAACATTCGTAAAAAGTACAAGTTTTGCATTAAAAATTATATATAGCTAGGAATTGCAACTTCTATGCAATAAGTGTTTTTTGTAGGATTTGTAAACCTCGTGTCATGCACAGAGCCTAAATTTTCGACTGTATTTCAAATGTACTTGAAAACGACGTTACAAATGTCTTGAAAGGATGTACTGATAAGAGCTGTTTTTGAAGAGAAGCTCTGTTGAAGCAGAGAGATGGATGTACGCTCTGCGAGCACCGAACTGCTCTGAAGTCTCCTCCACGACATACCGTATAGCCGGCGAGAACTTGTCCCTAAACACCGAATTTTAGTGCTCAAATAGAGGCGCTCATGCACGCTCCTTCCAATCAACATTACTCTTGACACATACTCTTCTCAACACCAGCAGTCCACCTTTTAACTTCTCAACACCGAAGTGTACCCGTCCTAAAAGATTTCCTATGTAAATCACTAAGCATAGAACTTCTTGAAGGAACACTTCCCAACATCTGTGTTGAAGAAGCTGCAGATTAAATAGAAAATTGCTTTCTTTCCATGCAGTTTCTGTATGAAACACTTCAGCAGAAAGAAATAATCTCATGAAAGATGCGGTAGATCAACAGGAGCCAAATTTCATGTTTCCGATGAGAAAATTTGGCACACGACTCGTCATCACATCTGTTGTGCAAATGTGGATCCCAGCAATTGTTGATTTGATTCGATCTCCTCGTTTTCATTGTCCTCAAAGATCGTCGAACATTTCAGATGTTGTTTCGCGTGCTGTTTGAGAGCTTCATCTTCGTTATGATTATCGTAGAATGCTGATCAAGTCGATTCTATTTACAGTCTTAAAGATAGCCGAGCTAGGCGTTCCCCACGTGGCTAAAGAAGAGCGCTGGGTAGAAGGTTGAACCAGTACGTTGGTTCTCTATGGATCGCATTTCTAGCCACTCCACCACTTTTCTCCATAAATATTTAAACCCGTAAATAAGTTCAAAGCCAAATAATTACATATGACCTGCATATGATAAGCAAATCATTGAGGCTTTTAAAACTTCGACTAGCCTTAGACCTTAAAACGGAATGAAGTACTCCCAATAATCAGTGACACTACACTGAAGACGAGCAAAGCGAGGTGCCCCCAGATGTGCAATAGCCGCTGCAGTTGATTTGCACATGGCTTTGTTGCAACAGTTGACAAAAAAATCGACAAAAACCATATAGTTGAGATACACCGGCGAAGTTCAGTGTTGGTTCCTCTTCTTCATTGGATGTCAACGATGTGATAATGTGCTATTCGTAAAGAGGACGAGTTGTTCGATGAAGTGTAAAGGACGAAGCTCTAAGCGTTGACCAATCGCTGAGGGATGCGCCATGCATTCGACTTCATTAAGCATCGTTTGGAAGTGAGCGAATGAATATCTGCCCCTTACAATGACTCGCGGTAGCCTACTGATGTATCGAGACAGTGCTTCTATCCTCCCTGACAAGTCTGGTGCCAATTTGTCGACCCCGGAGGAATGGAGGGCTTGGTGAACCATGGGCGTGGCGATCGATTCCACGTGCGTGTTGCAGGGCGCCTGCGACTAGTGCGCCACACGTGCTCTTAATGAAGTATAGTACAGAAAATCTTGCAGATCTACAAGAGCATTACAATTATAGGAAAAAGAGCTCGTTCAGACTACTGAACAAAGTTTTGCAATTGCAGAATGCCTTCAAAAATAAAAACTCGAATTGCTTGTTAATTCTCTTCAGTTTACAACTCCAATATCTCTAAAGATGAATTGCGTTCTTATTAGTGTGTAAAATTCATTAAGCAAAGTCTCCATTTATGCGTGATTCTTCTTGATTCTCCACATCAATTTAAACTACAGTAGTACTGTGAGAACTTTCAGGATAGTCACCGCCTATGAGAGACGAAGATCTCAAAGAACTGTTCTGAAGATGGCCGAAAGATGGCAACCAAAGGAGGAACGCAACTGGCAAGTAAGTATTCAAGATCTCGATGCAGATTTGCTTTCTTACTTTTAGAAGCCCTTGAGTTTAATACCGACCCACATACGTATCTCACCTAAAAGTTCACCTGCATCAATCAATCACCTGTATCACCAGTAGACTTGTTGATCGTCGAGTGACTCGAGCGGGCGCCAGTAAATGTTCCATTTTTCCCTGTCATGTGCGAGAGTAGCCAAGTGGGCTCTGCCGGCTCTAGGGATTCGTCGACTATCATATCTTTCTTCTAGACTCTTCTTGAAAAACTGTGACCATTGGGTCGATGGTCTTCTTGCAGTACGTTTGACATCGCGAGGAATCCAGTCACTAACGGCTCTTGTTCATCGGTTGCACTCATACGCATTGCGTGTCCGGCCGACCTTATCTTCAACTGTTTGGCGTAGAGAACGGCATCTTTGATTTTTGATCATTGACGCAGATCGGAGCTTCGGATCCCATCCCTTGCCTGTGTGGAACGGGGTACTCCAAGCATCGTCCTTTCGACTGCACGTTCGATAACGCTGAGCGATCCTTCATCCTACCCACGCAGCGACCAGGTTTCTGACGCATACGTTAGGGCAGGAAGTACCGTTGAGTCGAAAAGCAGGGCACGGAGTTGAGTGTTCCTTGTTCTCTTCACTACATCCTCGATGCTCTTGAGAGCTTCCCAATCCGCTCGTTTCCTTCTGCTCAGCTCTGGAGCAAAGTGGTTCATCATACTGATTTCCTGACCTAGATAGACATAACTGGAGCATTCGAAGTTATTCGTTTCGTGGAGCGTGAATGGGGCATGCGAAACCAATTCGTTCTTCATGAACATCGTTTTTGTGAGATTTAGTCGAAGATCCATCTTTCCACAGGCTTTATCAAAGTCGTCAAGGATACGTTCCACCTGGCTAATGTTTGGTGTTATAAGGATGATGTCATCAGCAAAGCGAAGATGGCGTAACTGCCGACCATCGATTTTCACTCCCATATTATCCCATTCCAATGTTCGCATGACGTTTTGGAGGGAGGCGGTAAACAATTTTGGCGAGATGATGTCGCCTTGCTTAACTCCTCTTTTGACGTCAATGTTAATATCGTTGTAGAATGGTGATATCTTGGTTGTGAAATTTTTGTACAGCTCACGAAGGATTTTTATGCACTGAGTAGGGACTCCTTGACTATCGCTTCGCAGACTGCTTCCATCTCAACTGAATCAAAGGCTTCTGTAAATCGATGAAAGTGAGACAGAG
>UYYA01000301.1:0-74115 GCA_900624975.1 Angiostrongylus costaricensis
TCTTCGCTGGTATCATAGACGGCGTTAAAAAGGCTGGCGTGCAAGTCTTCCATCGAGTACTCGGATGCAAGTGCACGTGCGTTGTAGGTGCAGATCGTCGCCGTAGTTCTTTGTAATTCAGGCAGCTTCGACTGGCGCTTTGATTTTAGCCGCCTCTCGGTACTAGTCCTACCCAACGCCGCAAAATTGGGACTGTTTCGGGGTCAGGGGAATGAGGCTCGTTTTTTTTACTGTGTTTAGCATTTTGATACCCACGTATAGCTCGTTGGGCTCTGAACGTGGGTGTTGGGTATACTCACGGGTAGCTTGCCAAGCTCTCCCAGAGTGGACATGGAGCTCATTAGTTGGAGGCGACTCCTAACCGCCTCCCATATACTTCCCAGTCATTTGATTGCAGGCTTTTGGCCGAATTGATTCGTGGAATACAATCCACATAAGCAGGAACGCACTAACACGCATGCATGAATGCGCCTAGCAAATACAGAAAGTATGTGTCAAATCAGCACAGCGGAAACAGGGAGTATATCCCCTGGATCCACCTTCGTCTCAGGGGAGCAAAGGTCGCTTTTGGTCCGTGATTAACCACTATCCGCCACCTAGGGACCCGCCACGTAGCCTCGCGACTAACCGGCTTAACATCTCTCATATGAGGGAGATCCGTGGTATTTTCAGTGTACTTGAAAAAAGAGCCTATTAAGGTAGCTCGTTGGTTAACTGGGTTGCTACGCTTTTCGGGATTTTCTATTGAATGAGACACAATTAGTGCAATTATAGTCAAAGGTTTGGTCGGAGGTGTTCTGCAATACACATGAGACGCGCTCCAGGCCCATCAAGCCTTCCATCTCCCCAATGTCAGCAGATTGGTACCATACTTGTCTGGAAGGATAGCAGCACTGGTTCGATACATGGAAACGTCATCGCAAGTCATTGTAAAGGCCAGATGTGCATTGAATCACCATCAATGGTGCTTGATGAAGTCGAATGAATGGCGCGTACCTCAGGGGTTGGTCAGCTCGGAGATCTTTATCTTTTTAGCTTTTGCAATCGTCGGTTTCAAACCTGCAGTGCCCTCCATCCCTTTGGATCCTACCAGTTGCTGGTATATTTGTTTGTGAAAATTCGAGCTCATACGTCAACTGGCATCAATAACCGATCCCATTCAGTAGTACGATTTTGCATGTTGCCCATGAACAATTTTTCACAGTTAGTGGTTGAGAATATCGTGAAATACGTAGTTTAGAAGTTTCCCGCTGTGATGTTAGTTCTACACATTCTGCCGAAGAAAGATTCCCCCGAACACGGTTGGATGCGTACACTTTCCTCGGTTCATGGCTTCATCAGACAGGGTGTACTGCTCGATAATGCTCTTGATAGATTTGCGGCCGTTACCAAGAACGCCAACGATCCTTATACTGTATATAGGTCGGTTGATATACTGTTATAAAGTGAGCAGTTCTAAGAAAAAAACGAATTATCTGTTATTAAGAGATATTTGCAAAACTCTGGACCGCAAGTGTCTATGGTGGAGAACGAACGCGCTATTGTCCTTTTTGTGATTTCAACTACAGCCTCAGCTTAACTGGGTCAAATGCTGATGTGGGCTCCTCAGATCAATCCCGTTGACGGGTGATTGCTGTGGCAAAAAGATCGATAGAAATAGCTGAGAGACAGGCGAAACGAAGGACCCGCATGGTGTGATGGTGAAAGCGTTACTCCTCGGAAAGGATAATAGCACGTTCGTTCCCCACCATAGACACCTGCGGTCCAGAGTTTTGCAAATATCTCAGCAACGTTGTGGTTGTACTTCGCTTAGTACCCTGTCGTAAAAATTGTACAGAAAATAAAAGGTAAAACATATCTGGTATTATTTTTATATTCGTGTAGGACGCGTGTAGCGCAGTGGGGCACGCGCTCTGCAATACATGGCATCGATCAGGCACCTCAGGCTCACCAAGCCTTCTGTCCTTCTGGGGTCGAAAAATTAGTATCAAACTTGTCTGGGAGGATATCAGCACTGATTCGATACATCGGCAGGCCACCGCGAGTCATTGTAAAGGCCATATATCCATTCAATCACCTCCAACGATGCTTGATGAAGTTGAATGCATGGCGCATCTTTCAGGGATTGATCAGCGCTGTTTATTCTTTATTTATTTATCCTTTTGCTGTAGTTTGTTGAAAAAGATTTCGTTAAGCGATGTGTTCTTCGGTGGTTCTAATATAAATATTCTTACAAATACGTCGTTTTAGAAACGTTGCGCAGTGGATTGCACGTGCTACAAACAAGATCTGTCTCGAGAAGAATCCGTAAGACGCTCTTTCTTGTATGTTCAGTTTCGGCACCGTTTCTACCAAATATCGGCTTTTAGGTCGTTTAAACCATATGACCTTCGTGTTGGTTCGGGCAGTGATGTGCCTACTAATATGAAGATTGACCAGGATACAATACAGACAGTGGTTCGCACCGTACTAGCTGGGCAGCAGAATCCACCACTTCGTAAGTTGGTTTGTATTAATACTGCTAATATTTCACTATTCAGGTTCAAATTTTAAGAACGACAAGAAATATTGATGAGTTTTAATCTTGTTGTTGTCGCCTATGATGCGATCACGTATACTTGGATACTTGAATGGCTCGTCTTCAATGGTTCTGCGGGCCAAACCATCACTTCCATTTTTCCGGAGTCTTATTACTCTATCCGTTGTGATTCCCTGCAGTCCCAAAGTCAGCATATCCCCAAAGTCTACCCCAGGTCGTCACCGCCACATGCGATCGCCGCTCTTGTGTATCAGGGGGCGAATTGCAATCATGCGACTTGTTTGAACCCAGGACGGTGGTGGATCCTGGTATTGGTTTACTCTTGGGTGATCTTCTCGATGGAAACGCTGTACTCCTCGGCTTGGGAGGCCCTGCTGGTGGGAGGAATTCCACTGTTCTACATCGCAGTCCGTTACCCAGGAACACCTTCCAGCAACGATGAGGCGGTGAACCGTTGGGAGGGTATTATTATCATATATTCCACACAGAATTAGATATTCACTGATTCACAGAATTTTATCTCCTCACTTGCATCTGACTCGCAGATCATACCTCATATTTTTACAGTTCATCGCAATGAATCGGCAGTTTTGGTATCGGGTTTTCCATCTTCACTTAACGAGTTTGGCATTGCCCAATTGTTTCGTGGTCTCAAAGTTACCGCAGTTTCTCTTGAAAGTGACTCTGCTGTTGTCACATTTGCAACCAAGTTTTTGGCGCTTCAGGTTGGTGGTCTTTTTTTCCAGTTGTCTTATCTAACAACTGAACCTTTACTGCATGAGAAATGGCATACATATATAGTAATGCATACACGTGTTAGCGAAGTCCCTCGTATGCATTGGTTTCACTGCATGTTATTTCCTACGACTTGTTTTGCTTCGATGCTTTTTTTTCTTCTTTTATTCAATGAACAACTTGTTCAACACAGGTGTGTCAGTTGCTATGTATGAAAAGTTATTCTTTACACTAAGTAGTTTTCAAGACAGCCCCGGACGAATTTTTCAGCGCATATCGCGTGCCGTTAAAAAAACAGGTGTAGTCCCAGATGATAGCCGCACAAATGCGGACATGATCACATGTGTTGAACATTTATACGAGCTCTCATAATCTAATAGTGAGGGGCGCGTGTACAGCAGTGATCGTAGGCGCCCTCTAATACACATGTGATGGTTCGCGGCGTGCAAGGTTCACTAAGCCTTCCATCACTTCGGCGTCGGCAAATTCGTAACAGACTTGTCTGGGAGGATAGCAACACTGACTCGATACATCGATAGGCCACCGCGAGTCAATGCAAAGCCAAATATGTATTCAGTCACCTTCGAACGTTGCTTAATGAAGTCGAATGCATGGCGCATCCCTCAGGGATAGATCAATGGCGAAGGCTTTATCCTTTTTAGTCTTATTATTGACCTGAGAAATTTAGGGGTCTAGGAATCGTTTGCATGAACTTTTTGTTAATAGGCTGTTGGCATCACTCATTCATTTATCCCCTCCTGTAGTAGCTGGGGGATGTCTTTTGTATTGAATATCATGTACACAAGAAGGGTCATCCCTTATTTCTCGGCAGTCAACAGTTTTGGGCAGAGAAGGAATTCAATATGTCTACGCGAAAGCTAAGTTAAGGGCAAACCTATATGAGGACGAGCCCGAGCGTCTTGTGGCTGCATTCTCATGTTGACACAATTTAAATCGCTTGACCGTTTCCTCAAGAAATCTGCTTGGCTTTAATGGGAATAGGGTTTATTGGAGAATATTCAACGTATTCAATTTCAAGGCTTGCGCTCTGCATTCGAAACGGCTTGATCGTCTTCATACGCTGCGTGTTGAGCCACTTTTAATGGAGGTACAAGAGCAACTGGCGTTAACTAAGCTGAGAAAGGGATAACTCAACAGTTGGGCCAAGTCGGTGACGCTGTTATTTGCAGTTGTTTGCAGTGTTATTTGCAACGATAGTCTGCCATTTATCTATGTTTTTATCTTATGTAATTATTCCCGTTGCCCGATTTATCGTTGTTAATATCGTGATCATGTCACTATACTTTCTGTTATATGACAATCGAGTTTTCTCACGTTTCCTAAACATGCGTGTGTGGGTATGACGGTGATGTGGATACCGCACTTATGATGCAATGTTAAATAAAATTCGAAGTTTTATTTTGCAGATTGCAAATGAGACTTGTCACTTTTAGACTCAGATCATTCTGTACCATTTGGATACAGTGTGGGCTTCTGAGCAGGAAAGCTTGAAAACGCATTTTCTAGGACAGTGGTATTTTTTTTAATAGTTTTTTCCTCCATTCTTTCTCAAAATGAAGCAGTGTTTTCAAGGATATCCTTAGTGAGAGGTCTCAAACCGTTTTGTCGCTTGGGTATAAGGCCAGTTCTTAAGTGGCGGATAGAGGGTTATAGTGCTAACCAAAGCGACGTTCTGCTTTTCTGGAACGCGGACGTAATCAGATCTAAGGCATGGGGTACCTGTTTCTGATGCAGTGAGTTAACATGTGCGTCCAGTATTTGCGTAGAAATATTCATTCATTCGTACATGGACATTTAAATGCATGCAGATTGTATCCAACAGGTGTATTAGACCAGAATTTTTCAATGAAGTGACTGTGAAGTACATCGTGGTGGCTTCCTACTAATGAGCTCCATGTGTACCCTGAGAGGGACTGGCAAGCTACCATGTTTATACCCTGCGTCAATGGCGATAGCTTAGTCGGCAGGCCATTCGTGGCTATTAGATGCTAAACGCAGTAAGATTCGTCTAACGCCGAAAGAGCTTCTAGTGATGCAGCGTCGAGCAGATCCAGTACGGAAGCTGCTAAAGCCTCAGAGGCGTTTTAGACTGCCTAGATTTGGAACGACTGGAATGACGTCGTGTACATGTACCTATAATGTACGCTCATTTGCTTCTGAAACCTCCATTGAGAATCTGTTGATATAAGCTGGAAATTAGGTACGACTTCAGCCAACTGGTCGAGCACAGAAGTCGCCGCCCATTTAATGCGCTCCGTGATACGAGGGACGCGATGGTCTTCGGAACATGCAACAAGAGAATTTTCTCAACAGGGTTTTGACCATGAACATTGGCTCATTTAAACCACTAAAAAATTAAATCGGGCGTTTATGGTTGAAGAGATGTTGACCAATGCCGGCTCTGACAATCGTCTTTGTCTATACCTCAACATCAAGCTGTAGCAAAGGTGACGTTTAAGCGTTACGTATGAATTTGAAGAAGTTATATGTTGAAGACCATACCTTGTCAAAGGTCATCATTGGCGATTCCAACGCAAAGGTTGGTTTTAGAAGAAATCTGAAGAAAGACGCTTTAGAGCCGCGGATTAGAATAGAACGAACAGGACGAGCCGCTGTCTAAGTGTACCACGGGAAATTTGTGGTAACTCACAGTTCCAGAGTCAACTCTCAATTCTGGACGAGGGAGTCTTCTAATGGGAAACATCATAATGAAACAGACAGTAGCAAATCAGAAATTTTGCATAACCAATGTTTCCATTTCAAGGGCGCGTGTGGCACGGTGGTTGGAGGCGCCAGTGTGACATGAACGTGGAATTGATCCCCGCGCCCATGGCTCACCAAGCCTTCCATCGCTCCAGGGTCGGCAGATTGGTAGCAGACTTTTCTGGGAGGATAGCAGCACTGGGTCGATACATCGGTAGGCCACCGCGAATCATTGTAAAGGCCAGATATGCATTCAATCACCTCCAACGATATTTAATGAAGTCGAATGCATGGCGCATTCCTCAGGGATTGATCAACACCGAGAGCTTTATCCTTTTTATTATCCAATTCAAGATTCTGCACAACATCGCGCAACGCCTTTTTCTCAAAATTGTTTTCACCGTAGAATTGACGAAAATCCACGGAATTGAATAGTAGAAATCCAAGAGCTATTGTTATTGGGATTCGTTCAGATCACTGGCACGTTTCTAGGGACCGTTGTCGACAGCCAATTACAAGACCCAAATGATCGCATTCCTTCGTCCAGAGGAAATAGTGACTACTTCCAGTGGTGCAACGTGGAGAATTGTCCTTGACTTCTACTCCAGTTTCTTCAACAGCCAAAGTGTTCATGTGAAATTAAAGGTGGTAGATATGTTGTACTTTTGCTTCCTTCCAAGTCAGGTGTGGCATCTCGGAAGTGAAAATTCATACAACACCCGTTTTGTTCATACTCAAGAAGATTTAGAGAGCATTAAAAAGGATAAAAAGGACAAAGCTGTCGGTATTGATCAATCCCCAAGGGATGCGCCATGCTTTCGACTTCTTTAAGTATCGTTGGAGGTGACTGAATGCATACCTGGCCGTTACAATGACTTTCGGTGGCCGATTGATGTGTCGAGCCAGTGTTGCTATTCCTGCAAAGAAGTATGGCACCAATTTGCCGACCTCGATGGGATGGATGGCTTGGTAGGCCATAGGTGTGTGTTGCAGGGCGCCTCCGACCACTGCGCCACACGAGCCTTTTAGAACATTAGAAGGGAGTGATGTGAGCAAGCAGTGGTTCGAACAGGTTCAGTACAATATGCACTAGGACATGGCAACGAAACTCACTGAAGTGTCGCGAAAGTACCAAGAAGCACTTTCTCTTACTTTTATCGGTTGAAAAAATGGTTTTCACTGAGATGAGAAAACCGTGGGGGAAGTCCTGAACAGTTTGGGCAAAATGCATAGAGGTATTTCGGGAGCTTCATATACTAGGGAGACTTCGTAACTAGGATCGTATTTCTATTTTTTGACATTGACATCTACAACGACATTGACATTGTTGTAGTGTCCGAGAATAGTCAAGGTGAAACATAGCCTAATTTATTTACAGCTGCGCTCCAGGATGTCAGGAAAGAACTAGAATGGAATAATATGATTTTGCAATTCGGTGAATGTCCGCTGAGTTATTTTCACTCTATTGATGACATCGCTGTATTATGAATTAACCAATTGAAATGAATGCTGGCTGATTTCAACATTTGTGGAAAGGCTGTTCTTCCTATCGCGTCCTAGGAAGATGAGACGAACGGGGTTTGTTTAAGCTGTGTTTATCTCGGCCGAAAAGTTAACATGGTGAACGATCTACTCCGTAGTTGAGCAGGAGAAAACGAGCGGCTTGGAGAGGTCTGAAAAGCATCGATGATATAATGAAGATAACATTTTTAAAAAGTCCGATTGCTTGTTCACCTTTTCTCTCTATCATCCTTTCTAAGTAAACATATCAGAAACCTGCAATTTACGTAAAGAGGATCAAAGAACGCGTTCAATGAGCCAAAATGAAGTTTATCTATGGACTGGGTTCGTGTTGCCTGTTAATGTTAACTAGTAGATATGAACCATTAGATCTGGTCTCCTTGGGCTGCCAGGAATGCGACAGAAAGTGCACCAATTCGATGTTCAGAATTCTTTGCGAAGATCCGAGAAGAAATATGTATCGTAGTGAACAGAACTATCGGACTTACTTATTCACGCGACAGCGACAATTGGAGACTTTAGCGACTCCCAATCCTGAACCACTTTTCGATAATCGGAAAAACGTGTGGCAGTAGGTGCAGTAGAGTTTCTAGACTCCTATTAGGAAGATTCTTTCTGCTAAATATATATTAAACATGAACATTATCAGTAACGTTGTGACCCCCTCATTTAGGAAATAATTTTGCAGCAACAGCATAAGTAATGCTTAAGTCCACTAATTACACTATTACTGGTTCATCAGTTTTTCATCGGACCAGCTTCCTGTCATAAATTAATGGAGCTGCCTTTTTCTTATGAGAGAACCACGGTTTTACGTTATCCATAAATCTCAGTGATTAGTGGAAACATCTACAGTACTTGTATTGCTGTTGCTTTTTTCAAGACATTTTTCTCCAGTCATTCCTTCTCAAACAATAAAAATGAGATTCCGTCTTTACCGAAAGGAGTACTATTCACGGATTTATTATAAAGGTGCAAGGAAACTTTTGTGTAATATTGTCATGCATCAGGTCAGGTTATCCCAGAATTTTGCATGTCATTTGTCGTTGAATAAAGTTCCTTGATATCTCAGAAGGAAGCCACTTATCAAAAAGGCAAAAGAAAACTTGGCCGGGCTGTCAAGATTTGCCGTACTATAATGAAAGCCCTATTTACTGATATGGGCTTTGTGTTGTCTCACTCAGAAACCTTTCAATATTCATGAAACGTAACAGGATAAAACGTTCTACGTTGATCAATCTTCAAGAGATGCACGATGAATTCGACTTCATCAAGCATCGTTAGAGGTGGCTGAGTGCATATTTGTCCTTTGCAATGATTTACCGTGGCCTGCTGTTGTATCAAGCCAGGGGGACTATCCTTCAGGTGCGTCTGGTACCAATTTGCAGACTTCGCACAAATGGAGGACCTGGTGAACCCGAGGTGTAGGTTCGAACCAAGGGCCGATTTTCTTTAATACTCATATGCACGAGAAAATCGTCACGTGATGAAAGTTTCAAGAATTGACGGATGGAGATGTTTATATAATTTGTTCTTTGGAAGTGTTTGTTTGGTTTACTAATGCTCCTCACAATGGTTTGTTTCCTCACCGTACGATGTGTTCGTATGTGTTGAGTTACACTACAAGGCAGGAATCATCCGGCCAGATAAACGAATTTAGGAGGAAGATTTACATTCTTCTTTGGAAGTTCGACCAAAGGTATGCCCTCTCGTTGCAGTCTTGCGATCTACCCGTAGTTATCTTTTCAGCAATAACAGTCAAACACCGTGTCATACGAAAAACGTGAAGCGTTCATGTCCCTTGACCGGGCATAGCTCACCGAGATAGCAAAGCTCTGGTTTGCGATGTGCATGAATAAAATTCGGCGGTGTTGACTCAAGTTACTCAACGATTAAGGGGGTTATCGGATAGGAGAATGGACCACTTTATAATTCTCCTACCTAGTTGACGTTTATTCTTTTTTATTTTTACCAACTTAACAATCTTTTGAAACTATACATTTAGTCAATTGTTTAAATACCAGTGTTAACCTTTTATTTCCTGCCTACTATAATTTTTCACGGCAGGGTATGAATCTGAAATTAGAAGCGCAACAATGCTGAAATTTTCGCAATACTTGGTCCTAGGACCAAACCGAACCACGATTTCGCTTCCCGTGAGTTCGCGCATTACACACTGCGCCACGGAGGCCCTTGCTCTGTGTTTCTTTCAGCTAGCTTTCTACCTAAAGCCGCCATCAGCAATCACCCGTCAGCGAGATTTTACATACGTTTTTGGAAGACTTTCGACCGTGAACAAAGCACCCATCGATGAACGCAGTGTGTTCTACGTTGTCAGATTTTGGATTTGACATCGTTCCTCAGCGAAATGCCACAACAAGATTACATGTGGAAGAAAACCTAGTTTGTTTCTCATCGCTGAAGAGGAATACGTTCTTTATGCCGTTAGGGAAATGTGATGTTACTTATGAACTAGATAGTTAGCGATGTAGAGAAACTTCTATTTCAAATCCTCCAAAAACGCTTTATTAGCCTACTTTGAGAGGAACACATTGGAACCTGGCTTATAATATGTACCGTAATATTCAGTACGGGACGTGGAATGCACTTAGCTATGCCACATAGTTTTTTCATTTTATATGACCCGCCTTCACTTTTACTGCGCGGATCCCAGCACTTCTCACATTCGATTCGTTTCTTCGCATCCACTATCCACGAAGATCTTCCAAGTTTTACATGTGGCTTCGGTTGTTGATTGAGGATTTTATTTCATTTTGAGTGTCGTAGAATGCTGGTCGAACATATTTATCTGAAGTCCTGAGATAGCCGGCTTGGAGCATTCCCAACTGGATTGCAAAGAGTGGTTTTTTTTCCCAGACAAGTCCGGTAACAATTTCCCGACTTCGGGAGGATGAGAGGCTATGCCATATAGTACTCAAGAACATGGTCAAAGCAAACCACTTCTTTTTGGGTCAGCAAATTGGTAGCGGACTTGTACGGGCAAAGGCTTCTCTGCTCCTCTCCAAGATATCTGGTGATTCTCAGCGGTGAGGACGTGGGAACGCTCTGGCAAAGTTGTCCCATTCCACGGAGAATCAATTAGTCCATCGCTCAGCGATATTCGTGAAGAATACGTAATCCTGAAGTGGCGACTGAAGCCACGCTCAAATCTGAGGGCCATATCTCAAAATATCAAAACAGATCTTCGTGGGTGACGTAAAGAAGGCAACAAAGCGAATGGAAAACGTGCATGCATCCGCACAGTATATAAAGGCTGTCCATGTGAAATAAAAAAGAGATATCCAATATTTCATGATTCCTGTCCATAAAAAAATTCCAGTTCAGTGTGAGAGAAATCGAGCCAAGAGGAAACAACTATTGCAAATGACGTTCACTTTATTTCGTTGTCATATATAGTTTTAAAGACCACTTAATATTAGAAAGGTTCTACTATCTGCTATCCTATAGGTGGCTTTTCCTGTGCTCCAAGCTTGTGAAAATGTTCTACAGCAAGAGGTTTGAAGCGTAGCTGTCGACAATCTGTTGTCAAGTTCCACTTCGGTGATCGATTACCATCTTTTCTTTATTAGAACAGTTGCTCATTTTGGTGTAAACCCTCGAATTCTTTTATCACGGCTTTAATTCTTTAAAATCTTGTGTCGGTTTTGTAACTGCAGAGCATGGATGGTCAGGAACGGAATCGAACACGAAACTGTAGTGTTGGAGACGCCAAATTGTTATGAAGCTATTCGATACTATTCAGATTTTCACAGATGAAATGTTTTACTAGCGCTTTTGATTTGCTACAGGGTTCAGTATTTGCAAGAAGCAAGTAGTATTTAAACCACCACGTTATTGCATTTGCAGCTGTTCAGTTGTTAGATTTCTAGGCCTTTAGTTTTATAGGTGTGACCGCTTCAGTGTTACTGCTTTGGTTTAGTTTACCGCTTTATAGCGCAATTACCCTGATCGACCAATATGCTTGCTGTCTATTGTCTGCAAACTTTTCACTCGAATCATCCTAAACAGAATTGACAGAACACTGGACGAAGGACAGCCATGTGAGCAAGCACGGTTTCGAAAAGGATTTAGTACGATGGACCACATTCACACGATAACAAGACTCATTGAAGTATCGCAAGAGTACAAAAGACCGCTCCGTCTCACTTTCATTGATTTAAGGAAAGCCTTTGATTCAATTGCGATAGAAGCAGTCCTGGAAGCTCTTGAGGGTCAAGGAGTCGCTACTCAGTACGTAAAGATAAAGTACATAAAGATCGCGCCAAAATTATTTGCCACCACCCTCCAGAACCTCATGCGAACGTTGGAATGGGATAATATGGGTGTGAAAATCGATGGTCGCCAGTTACATCATCTTCGCTTTGCTGATGACATCGTCCTTACAATACAATACATCAGCCAAGCCGAGCGTATGCTTGACGACTTAAGATTATGATTATAACTATAACTGGGTTCAATGCCGTTTTGGGCTCCCCAGATCAATCCCTTTGGCGGGTAATTGCTGATGGCAAAAGATCGATAGAATTAGCTGAGAGGCAGGCGAAACGAAGGGCCCGCATGATGTGGTGGTGAACGCATTACTCCCGGAAAGGACAGTAGCGCGTTCGTTCCCAGGCGCAGACACCTGCGGTCCGGAGTTTTGCAAATATCTCAGCATTATAGCAGTGATATTAACACTGACATCAAAAGAGGAGTTAGGCAAGGCGATACCATCTCGCCAAAATTGTTTACCGCCACCCTCCAGAACATTGAAATGGGATAATATGGGAGTGGAAATCGACGGTCAGCAATTACACTGTCTTCGCTTTGCTGGTGACATTGTCCTTATAATACCAAACATTAGTCAAGAGGAATGAATGCTTGCCTACTTTGATAAAGCCTTTGGAAAGATTGGCCTTCGACTAAATCTCACAAAAACGATGTTCATGAGGAACGGATTGGTTTCGTATTCCCCATTCACGCTCAGCGGAATGAATATCTCCGACTGCTCCAGTTATATCTATCTAGGTCGGGAAATCAATATGGTGAACGACCTAGCTCCAGAGCTGAGCATAAGAAAACGAGCGGGTTGTGGAGCTTTCAAGAGCATCGAGGATGTAGTGAAGAGAGCAAAGAACACCCGACTTTGTGCCCACCTTCTCTACTCAACGGTACTTCCTGCCCTAACGTATGCGTCAGAAACCTGGTCTCTGCGTAAGCAGGAAAGGTCACTCAGCGTTATCGAACGCGCAGTCGAAAGGACGATGCTAGGAGCATCCCGTTTCACACAAGTAAGGGAAGGGACCCGAAGCTCCGACCTTGCATCAACGATCAAAAGTTAAAGATGCCGTTCTGTACGCCAAACAGTCGAAGTTGAGGTGGGCCGGACACGCAATGTGTAGTAATGACAACCGATGGAAAAGAGCCGTTAGTGACTGGATTGCTCGGGATGTTAAACGTACTGCAGGATGACCACCGACCCGATTTTCAGAGCTCTTTGCGAAAAGTCTAGAAGGAAGATGTGATGCTCGGCGAATCCCTAGAGCGAGAAGAACCCACTGGTCTACTCTTGCACGCGACAGGGAAAAATGGAAGATTTACTGGCGCCCGCTCGAGTCACTCGATGACCAACGGGACTACAGGTGATATAGGTGATACTCTGATTAGTACATGGTTCGCTGGAAAAAAAGGCATTTTCGGGTACTTTACCGTGATGTTCAGTTGGAGGCCGACGTTTCTGTCTGACAGTCCCGAATAAACCTATACTACGAATTGCTCTCACCCATGAAGAGCCTGCGTGTTGTTGCCTAGCCGAGAAGTCTTCCATAAGGATCTAGTCGTAAAAAGGACATGACACGAAGGGAATCATGCACTTAAGGCAAAGAAAAGTATCGGTGTACATGAATTGACTTTTATCGTTTTGAGCCGTGCGTTTTCTTCCAAAAACACTAGAAATCTTAACATAAAGTGAGAATTTCAAGGATCCCTGAAATAACAACTCATACCTTCCGCTTCTCACAGCCTGTAGTTTACCCTGCCATTATGGATGGCAGGTGTTCGGGGTTGGTGAATTGTAATGTGCAGCGGGAATTCGTCTTCTAATCACAATCAAGTCAATAAACTGTACAAGAGTTCGATATTTCCATTTGTATATCCAGCTATGTGTGGAATCATGACGAGACAGTGTAGGTGATCTATCCGTAGCTACCTTCTAGCTAAAAACAACCAAATATTGACAACGTTCCAGATATGTGATATTACTTTCTTAAAGTGGCTTTATAGAAAGATCAAAGCTCACCGAACAACTCCGATTGCGCAGCTGAAGCGAATGAGGTACGCTTCATCTACCCGTTTCATTAATGGCTTACCAAATCAAAATGACAAGTTCCTTAGCAATTTCATGAAAGCCGTGTATAAGTTAGGAATTCGCATTTAAAAGCATGAATTGCACCCGTCTTCAATGAAACATAAACGCGATTGTAAACCTCATTTTGATCCTCTACAAATGCTGTGCCTACGGTATATAGTGACGACTTGGGAAGGACCACATGTAGGGCTTGCTAGAGGCAGCAGATCACAGATATTACCAAAGCAGCAAAATACCAGTCAAATTAGGAAATGCGGTGGATTTCTTGGTGACGACGGAAGTTTTAAGTATCCAATTGTACTACTTTTTAGAATCACTATTCTTCGTTACAACTTCGTAACAGCTCTAAAAACTTAAACAAGAACTGATTCGTGCGGGCGGCAGATGTTGCATGTTCCCTGTGTAAGGTACATCACTCTTGATTGCCAATCATTATCGAGGTATTTTGCTGTTCATACAAGTTTTCGTTTTTTTATGGATTTAGCACCTCCCAACGGTTTACCGCCTTATAGTGGCTGGGAAGTGTTCCTGGGTGTCGGGTTGCGATGTACAGCGGGGGTTTCATCCCCCAACAGAGTCTCCCAAGCTGAGAAGGATTCCGGCGTTTCTGACAGGAAGCCCAGCTAAGAGTAAACCGATGTCAGGATCCACCACCGTTCTGGTATCAAATTAGTCGCATGGTGGCAAATCTCACTCTGATTCACAAGGGCTGCGACTGCCTGTGATGGCGACGACCTGAGACAGACTTTGGCCAGGCTGACCTCGGGGTTCCAGGAATCCACAATGCTAAACCAGCAAACCTCTGGAAAGATGGAAATTATGCTGGAGCTCGCATAACTGGTGAGGACAGGCCTTCCAGGTGTCCAAGGAAGTGAGCATTAATTTAGCAGCATTTAGTATATGTTCAAGTGAGCGCATGAAATGTTGTATATTTTTGAGTTCAATGTTGGTGGTGCAGATTTCTAAATACTGCCAGTCATTATAAAGCGTTCACTCGTGTTTGGTTCCCTCATTAATAATATTATCCATTGAAGTGGAGTGTTTTGAAAATGGTGGCGTCTGCTGCAAATATTCCTTATGCCGATCAAATCTTTCTCCATGAGCAAATACAGCTGGTTGAAATACTTCACAAACACCTCCGCTCATACCACATAAGTAGCCGTCTTAGAAGATTCTTAAGTCTTCTTGAAATCCGCTTCGATGTTGTTTTCATCTATCTATCTAGGGTCTTCTAATTACATGATTATCATTCTCATGTCTGCATTAGCTGAATAATCCGATAGACCATCAGCACGATTGAATTGTCAAAAGTTCCAACTGTGAAGTTCGTTTTCTGCTCTGCACGGGCTTAACTTGAAAAGATGTCGTTCAGACTCTCTATGGGTGTTGCATGACGAGCGACGAGGTAGTGAAAGTGTGAGTTCACCTCTTTGTTGCACAGTTGTTGTTGTTGCGCTAGAAGAAATATTGGCCAAGATAGCTATGCTAGGTCATCGGGGTCTGTCAGTTGTTCGGTCGGCGAGTTGTTTGAAAAATTCGGTCTGGCTGCCCTCCATTGTTTAGGTTCCTTCCTCTGCAAAATTGCTTTAGGAAGACGCTTTGGTACATAAATCTTTAGGAATTCTCGCCAAGAAGACGAATGTTATCGTTTGCTTTGTTGAACAGGCCATTTTGTATCGATTCAAAGCAAAATGCTATGAAATCCTTGATAAATCTATTTCAGTATAATGGGACATCCCGATAATCCAGGATAAAAATATTCCTTATGTATGAAGAGTTGTTCTTTCTTTGGTGTTAGCTCTTCGCTTGCGCTAAAAAAATCAGCCTTAGCACAAAACAGTGCTAAAAATAGTGGAATAGAGAATTTAGCACAAAATGAGTTAGGATAAGTAACAAGTAAAGCAACAGAGTAGAATAAAGTGCAGTGGACCAACTCGTTCGTAGAGCCGAAAGTTTCTCTTAATAGGGTAGCGAATGGTCTATAGTTTGGGAAAACGTTTACAGATCCTCATAGTTTTTACTCAAATTTGTGAAAATCGTTAGAGCTGAGATAGATGCGCTTAAGAGTTAAGTAAATGTCGGACACGTATGACTTATATATGACTCACAGTGAAGTCCATGGTCTAAAAATGGACAGTATTCGGATCTATGACGTTATGAAGTTGTAACCCGAAAATCTTAGCAATATGTTATGTGTTTTGCAAACAATATTAGTTAACTTACTAAGGAGACGGGAATTGATTTACAATCTTCTGTTAGACTCGTATCGGCACTCGTTGTCACCCTATATCATATAATTAGTGACTTTTCCACATATTTGGTCAGATTAATGTTGAATATACTCTTTAGAGAGGTACCATCGTTTGTAGACTTTTCCTTTTGGTTCTTTTTTAAGAGTCTCATTATCCGGCTATGACTTCTACATCGAAAACTTCAGAGTAGCAGTAACAACGACATCAGCAGCGAGTTGAATTCAGCATCTACCGGTCGATGAGCATCTGTTCGTCCGTCCGTCGGTCCGTCTGTTCGTCCACCCGTCCGTTCGTCTATCCGTCCGTCCGTCCAACAGCAGACGAGGCCAATCGGCCCCGCCCACAGCGTGTCTCATGTCGAATGTGGCTGCTGGCGATTGTGGTGGTGGTACTGCCGCCACTTGTTACACCGTTGACAGCACGTGGTCCTCCTATTGTTCTACACGTACAGACCGCTAAAACGTCGTCCACTCATCCACTTCATGTTTCCGAGAATGTGACCTTGTGGTGTGCACCCGACAATCCACAGGTGAGTTACGAACTTCTACTAGTTATGAATAGGCTTGAGAATTATCCTGATATTTATGAGGGCTAGAAATAGTTATCACCATCTGTGTCGCTAACAGTAAGTTTCCTTTACCGTAAAGATCTTATACATTTATGTAACACAAATCTGCGACGGGTCCAAAACTAAAACGAAGCCCAGCAGAACTGAAATGCTTACTTTGGTTAGGGTTCTGTTAAGCTCACTACTTACTTTTATGTGAGATTATAAGGAGGATTTCCTTTTAGAAACTCTATCTGTCATAGCTATTTATGTGCCAGGCAGGAGAAAATCCCATATTTTTCTAAATATCTTAGGACTTTTTCAAGACATATTTGAGAGTAATTATGTTTCGTGTAGAACGTCAGGCCACACTGGCTAGTAATTCAATGTATCGCACAATACTCAATTATCGCTCGTTCGGCGAACGTACTTCTTTCTGACTGGCAGCTCATCGGAAATAATTACAAGTAACCAAACGTTTATGTCGTTAAGAATGATTGTTATCGTTAACACTGGTCGTCTTTCTTCCCCGTCGACCTGATTTATGACCTATCTTTCCTAAACTATCAGTTTTTCTAGGATTTTTTAGGCCTAGAAGCTTGAACTTTTCCCTCCCCAGTGCTTAGAGTGTTGGACTTTGTAATGGTGTAACAAATTCAGCGACATTTTTCCGATTATTGCTACCATTTCTAAGTAACTGTGGCTTGAGAGTGTAGTAAAACGATCCTGGATAAGGACAAAATCGTTCGATTTTTAATAAGCCCGTTAAGTTGAGTTCTGCGGAGTCGAATCCTTATTCTCTGTTACCCATAGTAACCATGGTAGACTAATAGACTACCGTCAGGTTGATAGGGCAGACACTTTTCAGATTATTGGCGAACAAGCCACCGATACGCTGCGTTATTCAGAGTCAGCAAACTACATCCGAAAATGATTGATTTGCTCTAATAATTGCACTCTTTCGAAAGTCAGGGTTTAACCGCATGTATTAGCTCCATAGCCACGAAAGAAGAAACCCGTTAAGTTACTTTGTCGGGGAAACATTTCGAGCCAGTCAGTGAGTTATTTTACCTGTATAGAGAATCCCTAACGCATCCAAGTGATCCAGGTCCATAGAAGCCGAGATATTCGTAAGAGTTTCAAACTCCGGAGAAAATCTCGTCGTTAACAGCTGCTTACGATACCAGTTCTCTGACATTTCCTAGCAGTTCTTGATTTCTAATGAGATCTCTTAAATAAATTGAAAACAGAAAAAAAAGACCTTGACAAAGTATAATACAATCAGTTGCACGTTGTTTCTTATTCAGAAGAGCAAAGTAACGCTGGGTTTTACCAGGATAACATTGAATTGTCCGTAGTCTTGCGTCCGATACGTGTATAGTTTCTCTAGATCACAATCCGACGCGCGTGGTTCGTTCGTAGACGCGATAGGCGACGCTTCGAAGCGCAGCTGAGCCCGGAAAGGAAGAACGCGACATTCACCATGAAATCTCCGGTTGTTAGAGATGCTGGTGAATATACTTGTGAACTGGAGACTCAACAAGGCCGTCTGACCGCACAAATACAGGTATACGGTAGGTTAGATGTGTATAACTAAAAATAGTTTCAACCTGTGTTAACATTTCTTTTTCACTAACTTTTTTCGATGGTCGTTCTTACTGTGGAGATTTTCGCAACAGAAGAGTTTCGGTGAGGTCTTGTAGATGTTTTTTGTAGGTGAATTCATTGCCTTGTGAAAAGTGCTACGTGTGCAGCTTTTCTTTTGACAGTGGAACGGTCCGACTCCTAAACACCCTCGTGTTTCAACGCGTTCTCCCTGTTTAGCTCTTCTCCTCTTTTTCTCCCTCTTTCTCCTCCCTCCCCCCCGCCTCTCTCTCTCTCTCTCTCTCCCTCTCTCTCTCTAGCCCTCTATTTTCTTCTACTTTCAATCACTTCTCCTTTTTCCCTCTTTCTCTCCAACTCTTTATCTTCACGTTTTCATTTGTTCTCGTACTCATTCTGTTTCTACTATCTTCATTGTTCCAATCACTAACATAAGTAGTCTATACTAATGTCGTACTTAATCATTATTATTTGTCCCCAACTTTTTAAAAATTTAATTTGTTTTCAAAAACGAAAATGAGCAAAATGAAACTGCCTACTAACCAGATAGGTTGCAGTAACAGCATCAGATTCCATTTATCCGCCTCTATCGGCTCGCAAGTGACGGATTTCCGCTGAGCAGTTGATTAATGAACTCAGTCTCGGATTCATGACTTTGTTTTTCAGCTCTTTAACAATTTGTCATCATCTTTGTCTTAATTGTTAATCTTTAACCATAACGATGCTGAGATATTCGCAAAATTTAGACCCCGCGCTAGATCGAACCACGATTACCCTTCCCGTGGGAACACGTATTACACACTGCACTCCGGAGGCCTTTCGATCCGAACCTCCGGCCTCCTCAAAGGGTAATCATGGTTCTATCTGGCCCGGGATCCACGTTTTTCGAATATGTCAGCATCGTTACGGTTGAATTTCACATCATATCCTGCCGTGAAAAATTATAGTAGACAAAAAATAAAAGGTTAACGCAGTTTTTCTATATTTCTACATTTTTTGCAATGTTTGTCGTTGCTTTTTCTCTCTTACTCATCTCTTTTACTAACGTTTCTAGAAATGTAGTGATTCAATTTCAACTCCTTCTATAGCGTTTTTCATAGTTGCTGGCTTTTTGTCACCTTTTAACTCTACAGCATAATTTCTTTGTGAAAAGAGAAAAAAGAAATGGCCCAGAGCTTTTGAGAGTTCGTTTTTAATGGAGGGGATCTCTTTGGTGGCGGTAAGTGTGGGTCGATTACTCTCGGTCTTGAGTTCGATTCAGAAGGCGTTTTCACGCTTGTCGTAGTCGGAAAATCATAGTAATTACGGAATCGACCCGAGATTGGCCTTATTCTTCATCCTCGTTCTCCTTCGTCCTCCTCCTCTGAGCACAATCTCCATCGTCGTTCTCCACCCTTCGTCCTCTTCGTCATTTCCTGCCACCCACAATCCCTCCCACTCGTTAGAGTGATTGTGAGGACGGCCACAGATTTGGGTCATTATGTTTCATTGTAAATTATTCCATTGATTTCAGTATTTACATAGCGATGTTGCTTGATTTCTGACGTTATAGTGACATAATAATTAACATTATTCAAATCCTTTTACTTTTTCAAGTATATTCGTGGTTATTATTGTATGTTATGCCTAACATTACGTGTTATTAAATGTCTATCTACGGGCGGTGTGGCGCAGTGATCGGAGGCGCGCTGCAGCAGACACATAGGATCGATCCTAGCGTCCCAGGCTCACCAAGCCCTCCTTCCCTCTGGGCTCGGGAAATTGGTACCAGACTTGTCTGGTAGGATAGCAGTACTTACTCGATACATCGGTAGGCCACCGCGAGTCAGTCAAGTAAAGGGCAGATGTGCATTCAGTTACCTCCAAACGATGCTTCGTGAAGCCGAATGCATAGCGCATCCCTCAGGGATTGGCCAACGCCAAGAGCTTTATCCTTTTCTATTTTTATTTGCCCATCTACTATATATTGTCAAGTATTATCAAGAATTTCTTTAGACTAACTGTCGTTTAAACTTATCTTTGATAGTTAATACCTTCTTGGACTATTAAGCTAGCACGAGATTGATAACAAGAAGTTCATTCGGCTAACGTTTCGATGTCTTCGTTTTCGTCAGGGCCGGGTTTACCCAAGACGAGCAAGCACATCGTGACAACGACCAGCTGTGGATCGCTGACTGGAGCAATACGGCTCAGAGGTAGACGAAGACATCGAAACGTTAGCCGAATGAACTTCTTGTTATCAATCTCGTGTTAGCTTAATAGTCCAAGAAGGTATTAATCCAAATATTTATGTTGACAACCATTCGCTTTAATTTAACTAATTAAATGTTGAGAATAAATCGTAGCGATATAAAAGAGATAGTTTCCTTCCGGTAAAATACAGAAATTCTACCAAAGTCTTGTAAATTCCTAATTGATGTCAGTACATCCTAGTGCTGTAATCTAATAATCGTTGAATACTTATATCGGCCATCCTGAAGTGTTCCCACGAGGGCGCCATTCGTGATAGTAGTCTGCTTCAAACGTGGCGACGTTTCAACGCTAATCAGTGGTCCATGAATGAATTCCTGTTCCACATGTAGCTACTTGATGTTAACCAAAAACATGACCTGTCAATTTCTTAGGTGGTAGTCCGAGAAGGGGCTTTATATAGGCATAAAGTTCAGTTCATTGTTCTTTAAGTCCGCCTGTTATCTTTTCTTCATCTTGAATGGTTGGCCGTTCTATGTTTTGCAGTGCACGTGTACTCTTCTGAATCTCAATAGTGGATGGGATAGGCCCCGAAGATCTGAATTCCTCATCAGAGCTGGACATGAAGAATGCCAGCTATGTTTCAGAAAATATCGTTCAAAGGCTCTATGGGTAGTGCGCGGAGTTCTTGATGTTGTTGAAATATTAGTCCAGGTCTCTGCATTTTAGAGTGCTGAGAGATCCGTTAAGTTCAGAAGTAAGCGTTGAATTCTGGGTTGGTTGGTTGACTGATTGCTTTTTTGAGAGACCCGAATGTGTGATCCATGCTGCTCTTTTTCTTCCGTCGAATTGCTTTTTTATGTTGTTATCCATGTTAAGTGAACGTCCAATGTACACGTACGAGGTGGTCTCTCTAACCATAAAACCGTCTAATTCGATTTGTTCACCTTGGCACTATAGGTTTGTTTTATACTCGGTTTTCTTGAGAGTTATACATAGCTCAATCCTTCTTGCTGTTTCGTTCGGCTTTTAAGTTTCGCTTCTGCTCCACTGGTTCTCGTCGAAAATACGACGAAGTCTCTGGCAAAACAAAAGTGCTCTGAATTTCCCATTGATGCGTATGCCCTTTTATCCCAGAACGTGTGACTTCATTATCCACTTCACTGGTAAACAGCTCTGGCGAGATGATGTCTGCTTGTTGGACACTTTCTTCCTATGGGGATGATTAGGGGAGATGATTAGAGTTGATGAAAAAACTGTAACTTTGTCCTATAGTGTAGTAGCAACAGTCGCCGGCGTACAACAGTAATGCTAATACTAATAGTGATAGCAATAATAATAGTAATAATGACAATAATAGTAATAGTTCTAATAATAACGGCAATAATAGTACCATTATGAATAATTCAATGTTTTTCATCAATAAGCAGACACGAGGTTGTTAATATAGAATTTATTAGAACACAATTGCTGACGTTTCGGCGGTTTCGCCTTCTTCAGAGCCTGGAAAGGTCAAATTGAGATGTGATCTACTCAGCCAAACACTTTCACAACCCTAGCAGATAAAACTTGATAAATCGATTTGTATTCGCATAAGAAACAGCTTCATTCAAACACCTACCGTTTATTTGTTGTAAGTATTTAAGTTAGTTGGTGGATAGCCATTATGAATAGTTTCGAAACCGATTTTCCTTTAACCTCGGCGTGACTAATCAATATATATTCTTTTTTGATGAGCTTATTAGTAGTAGTAACGGATTTACCATTGACAAGTATTCTTTCCACTGATAAGCTAAAACGAGCCTCTGAAAACTGTCTACAACCGACTCAGATCAATCCGATTCTGAAGAAAGCGAAGGCGCCGAAACGTTAGCCGAATAACGTTTTCTTTTATCAACCTCGTGTTAGCTTATTAAAGAAGAAATTACATACTGACTATTCGTGCTAGGACTAAAGGAAAGTTGGTTTTTGAATAATCATTAACGGCTTGTTAGGGAATGAGATGTTCACCTACAGTATTCTTTTAGTGGTAGAAAATGTATTCGATTGATTAGCAATCAATTAACCATAGGAAGCATAAAAATGCGTTTTCATAGTGCCTAAACCATGAGGAAATGTTTGTAGGCATTAGTGTCCCCATTGATGGACATGATGGAGACGCGCATTGATCTCAATATTCTAATTAATATAATATAATATAATGATTGCTTTCAAATTTGAGCCAGCATATCTCAGATCGTAATGAATTTCATTAACTGAAAGAAAAACTACTATAATCTACAGATATTTTCCTATTCTTATTCGAAATATAAGTACGCAGTCACAGGTTCGGTCCCTACCACTACTAGAGTGGAAGGAGTCGTCCGAGGGTCCGAAATCGATGAGCTTTCAGCCACTAGATTCGTCTGCAAAACAGGAAACATCAACTTTGTTTTTGCTTATCCCTTGCTTTCGGAATGTTGTTAGATGAGCCAAATTCAAACAGATTGACTCAGTAGACTTAGAGATGGGCTATCGATGTAATCGTACATTTCAAAACCTGCCAAAGCTATGAACAACCCCGTTATTTTTATGGATGTCTAGCTTATCAAAGGAAATTACCAATTTCCTTTGTCTACCACTATATAGCTTCTTAAAGACAGAAATCGATGACGTTTTCTGTTTTAGTAATGGAAGTTCCTATATGGGTAAGGGAGCAGAATTGGCTGTGGGTGTGAGTTCAACCAAATCTTGACAGTCCTTTCGAAAAAGATCAAGTATCATAATTCCTTCCTCAGTTATTTCGCCTGAGAAAAGCCAGTGTTACCTTAATTTAATCTATCAGTCTAATGTGCTTATTGTACCACTTAGAATTCTCCTAGCAGACAATTGTAATGCATGGTTGCTGTAAGCGGTATTACTGGCCTGAGGCTAGGCTAGAAGTAAGCCAATGGCAAGAATCACAGCCATCATGATCGTAGGGTGGTAAAACTCCCTCTTATCCATATTATCCCTGATCAAAAAATGCCTGTGATGACAAATGGGAAAAACCGTAGCACTGTATCTCCAGATTCCAGAGGAAGAGCACCTTGTCCGACTAGCAACTCATCATTAAAATGGGTTTTGTGCTTGATCACGATTTTTCGTGAACAAGGGCAATTAAAATGTTCATGTAAGCAACATATCTAGGTTCAATTTCTGTTCTTCGAAGCCCATGTGCATCTACAGATCGATTCAGCTACCGTAATACTAATTAGGTTCCATAGCTGATTGCACTTCCTTTGTGTTCATACAAAGATGTTCCTCTCACCAGAATGTGTCCATTCATTTTTTGCTGAACATGCTCAGATTCATCGAACTGCTCTTATTTTCTTCTTAAATATGCATACTATTAAAACAACAATTAAAAAATGCATTTAAATTCATCATATTTTGAAGGAAAGAAGCACTTTTTCCGCGGGAAAACAACCGCTTCATTTGAGATGCGTATCGAAGTTCACATGGATATCATGACAACTAATTGGATGGGCTTGAGAAATTGTTATGACAGTAATTCGACTACATTGATAGCGAGTGTGCGCTTTGATAGCACCATTCATGAAAAACCGTTTAATAGCTGGAAGACAGGCGAAACGAACGACCTACATGGTGTGGTGGTGAACGCGTTAGCCCCAGGAAAAGGTAATAGCGCGTTCGTTCCCCACCGCAGACACCTTCGGTCCGGAGTTCTGCAAATATCGCAGCACCATTGTGGTTATATTTCGTATAATACTCTGCTATAAGAAACTGAAGTAGGCAGCAAATAAAGAGTTAATACTGTCAAGCCATTTAATATTAATAGTTTTAAATAAGTAATAATAAGTTATAAGTTTAATATAAATATATAAGTAAATAAATAATTAGAATTCTGTCGAAGAAAACTGCAATCTGTTTTCATCATCTGTAGAAACTATACCCTCGCTCGTGTTGTAAAAAGAAATCACATCCATTCAGTTATTCCTACGATAACCTGTATCACCTGTAATCTTATTAATCATCAAGTAACTCGAGGGCGTACCTGTAAAATCCCGATTTGTCGCTGGCCAGTCACATCAGAGCGATAAGTGGGCTTCACTCATTCAAGAGACGAAAGGACACCGAGTGCTTGACAATTTTCTATCGTATCCTTTATTTCAACTGTTTTTGGCTATACGGTAAGGACGTATGGCTCTTACAGTTCGCCTTCCGCATATGTTTGCCCATAGATCGGCTTCCGGTTTGAAATGTCGAACCTTATTCTGTTTGGGGGACCCTGTTGGACGTTAACTATATAACCGCTATATATCACAGGTGGGCATCCTGTTGCACCGAGCATCCATTAAGCAGTTCATTAAGATCAGCATCAGGGTTTTATAATCTGTTTTATCATTTATAGAGGAGATTGGAGAGTTGTCGTTTTTTCTGAACATAAAAACATTCCGTCGTTTTAATGCTTAGTTACTCGATACAGTCAAAGTATCGGAAGTTACTCATGTGATCAGTAGTATCGAACTTTGACTTTTGTTAGGTACATTTGTTTTGTTTTATTTATTTTATTTTTGGTTTACTACATATATTTTTTTATTCTTATACCTTATTATTGGCTAGCCCGGAGCGGAATCGAACTAGCACCATGAGCACCATGACGGGTATCACTACCACTGTGCTATCCTAAAGATCACACAGGCCAAAAACTAATGTAAGTGATGTATGAATTTCAATAAGATCACCCTAGTGAAGCACTCATATGTCGAACAGTCATAGATCATTTCGAAAAGCAGCCGTGTCTTGCTGTTTATTTGCTTAGGCCAGGAATCCGATCGATTTTCCGCCTCTACGCGAAAATGTGGATTTGTTGGCGGCATGTTGTCGGTCGAAAGTGTGTACTGAGTGCCGAACAACAAGAACAGCAGCTTTTTCATCTAATGTTTAGGTCGGTTGTCATAGAAACCGACCGACGGAGGACGTCATCAGTGCCGGAACAACAAATGAATGATGCTAGCCGGACAGCCCTGGCGTCCATGGTGTCCAACTTCCTGATGATTGTGTTGGTCTGGTTACCGTAATAACAGTGCGATAACACTTAGAATCACAGCATTTACAAGCTATAATAAGGCAGTTAATTTCTGGTAGATGAAGATGTTTTACTGCTTTATGGTTACTTCGGCTTGATACATCGTGCGTGACCGGTATCGACTGACTAGTCTTAGGTTTAGTTGCAGGAATTCGTAGTTGAACTGGAAAAACTAGAGCCACATGCCAGCAATCTCTTTGACCCATAAACGCTGGCGCCTTCTAGTCATGATTAAAAAAACTGGTAAAACCCTAGTGCTCTAATCTTGAGTGGGTTTCCAAGGAAAATCGCACTCAGTTATCATTCAACATGTCTACGGGAACAAAAGCCCATAGATCTTCAATTTGTGGTCGAACTCATATCCGAACCCCAACCCCCACCTCTACTGTTGGCGATTGCAAAACAGTAAAGTGAGTAAGAGTATTAGGACCTACACGACACGTGGTAGGAGGTCATCTAAGCGTTAAGGAGAGGTGAGGGAAAGAACTGCACTAAAGAAGAACAGAACACGAAAAACTCCAACAGTTTACCACTTTAGGAAAACTCAAACCCTCTTCTTGTTTGACCTTTTTTTGCCCTAATTGGAAAATAAACGGATAAATACTGATGCATCCGGATTCTGTCAAATCTGTGATAATCGGCTTCTTCCGTGTATTCCTCGTTTTAAACAGGGCACATAGGTGACAAGAAGAAACTGACTGATTTTTATTCTACGCCACTGTTTTTATTTCTGTATCGTCCGAACGGACGCCTGTAGCGCTGAGGTTAAAGATTTCCCGCAACATCGACGTTGTTGGTGGATTGATTCCACGCGTATATGGACACAAAGCCTCCCATACTTTCAGAGTCGGCAAATTAGTACCAGACTTGTCTGGGTGGATAAACACAAAATTATTATGCCTAAGAACCTTATCATTTTAGCTTTCCTTATCTTAACATGAATTATTCTCGGTTTAATTTTTTCATATGACGTCGTTTGTTTTTAAAACAGCATTATTGTGTCAAATGTACGTTGATTCGTCATTCGTTTAAGCTAGTGACAGATGGCGTACACCAGTCGTTCGCCACCATCAGTTCCATTGTCCTTTTGTCGTGGAAACCATTAAAGCGGGACCAATAACGGATACAACTACAAGCATATGGCAACGATAAGAATATCGTAGTATTTAAGTACGCCACTACTTTTTCTGCTATCATTGAATAACACCTACCTCATCTATCAATAGCCTCATCGTGAGTGGTGAATGTTCTGAAATGTCGAACGAGAATAAGCATGACCTTTCTATCCGCAAGCCGTGCAACATAACCACAAAGCCATTCAAGCTGCTCATAAACATCTTCTCACCATAAGCAGTTAAAGAGACCGCAGTAAAAATGTAGTATCTTTTATGTCCCTTAATCGAACCAGGTCCATTCAGTTGCTATAGTGCACGACTAATGTGGATAGAGTTTATCTATAGCGCATGCTTGAGTTACTCAGTGATTATTGAAATTACTGTTGATAGCCGAGATTACTTATTCATCGTATTGTTTATGAAAAAATCCTACTTACTTATTCAATACCTGGATGGCCCATCCTCACTGCTTGTGCGGGCCCGAGCATAATCTTCATTTTGTCGGAGTTTTAGTGGTTTAGCTCTTATAGTTCCCTGGAGTCCCCGAGGTCGCCCAGGCCAAAGTCTGTCTCAGGTCTTCACCACCACAGGCAGTTGTCGTTTTTGTGGATCAAAGAGAGATTGCCACCATGCGACTAGTTTGGTACCAGGACGGTGACGGATCCTTGTATTGGTTTACTCTTAGCTAGGCTTCCTGATGGAAACGCGGGTCTTCTTCTCAACATGGAAGACTCTTATGAAAAAATCGTTACCAACATCGTTTTCAGGAATAAAAACGCCGCTAAAATTATTTATTCATTAATGCTGATGAAAGGACACAAAGAATTGAGCGAGGACAACTTACTTTGGTCGCTGTTACGGGATATTGCCCTACTTTTCCACTTCTCCATTGGTCCAATGAGTGATTTCGACGTTTCCAGGATAAACATTCTATTAGCTTCGGCATTGTTTAATAAGTTAGTGTTTTCTTATAATTCGCCCATATAGGGCTCTGTACGACTGTTCTCCATCAATAGCTGAAAGACTTCGAAGAACAAAATGGCTCCTAGGAAGGCGAAACCGCCGAAACGACAGCTACTATTGAATAAATCTTATTATTAATAATCTCGCTCTGCTTAAGAAGGAAACGCCGACATTGTTGATTTATCGATTTTTGCTCTGAATGGCAAATTTCAATCGTTTATTTCTATTTCTTCTTTCACCCAAGAGTATGAATTGGTACAGTATGCTGAACTGTTTTTATTATCCTTGGCTAACACATTCACGACAGGAGGTCTTTCCAAGAAATGTCAGTAGTTCTTGATGTGTGCTTTGCATACTTATAGAAGAGATCTTCCTTCATTGTTCTAATGATTCACATATAATTCTTTTTTTTAATGAAAGTCTATAAAGTCGTAACAAAAAGATGCAGCCATAGTAAAGGACAAAGGATGAAGCTGTCTGCGTTGATCAATCCTTGAGGGATGCGCCATGCATTCGACTTCACTAAACATCGCTGGAGGTGATTGAGTGCTTATCTGGCCTTTACAATGACTCGAGGTGTCCTACCGATGTATCGAGCCAGTGTTGCTATCCTCCCGGGCAAGTCTGTTACTAATTTGGCAACTCCGGAAGCATGGAAGGCTCGGTGGGCCTGGTGGGCATTGGTCCGGGGATCGATTCCACGTGTGTGTTGCAGGGCGCATCAGACCACTGCGCCACGCGCGCCCTTGTAGCCCTAGTAGTAATGATACATAGTCCTTATAGCAGTGGATTGCTTGGTGATCTGTATGATATACTGTTAGAAATGCTACAAACATTTTTATGTTTTCTAAAGTCTTTGTAGCGAAACTTCTAAAATTTTTAGCCCAAAACTCATTGATAGGACATTCTAGAACACATGTCCTTCTGGACGGGATCATCTCATATCTATTCAATCGTTCGCTGTTTGAAACGCACACCTAAAAGTGAAAAATCGAAGGTAGTGGGAATATTTCATGGTCTCCGTGAGGTTGAAATTTGATTTTAATTTTCTGCTAATTTTTATACCATCTAATGATGTTTACCGCTACATAAGAGATGCTTGCTGAATGTTGAAAAGCAGAAATACCTATGACTCATATTCGACTCATGTTTGTCGCAAAACTGTTAGACGACTTTTAGCGACTTACGCTATGTATTTTGTTTTTTTTTTTTGCAATTATAGCAAAATAAAACCAGAAGAGTTGAGCTTTCTGGAATTTCCGTCGATTCGAATTGTGCTTCAATACCTTTGTCTTTTGAAACTAATTCAATGTTCTAAGGATCATGAAGCATTCGGCGTCGACCAATCCCTGAGGGATGTGCCATGCATTCAACTTCATTAAGCATCGTTAGAGGTGATTGAATGCATACCTGGTCTTTATAATGACTTGTGGTGTAGTGACCTACCGTTGTATCGACTCATTGCTGTTATCCTCCCTTACAAGTCTGGTACCAATTTGTCGACTCCGGAGGGATATAAAGATTGTTGAACCTGGAGCGCGGTATCGAACACTTGTGTGTTTCAGGACACCACTTATCTCTGCGCTACACGCGTCAGCGATGTTATATCATTATTTCTAGATTTGTCAGGCTATAGTAATGAAAGTACTGAACATCGTTTCCAGTAATAGCTGCCTTCTTCTCCATAGTTCTGTAGCAGCAGTGCTTCTTCATCTCTTTGTTATAACATCATTCATATCACTCGTGTTCGCTTTTAAACAAACCTCTAGTGAATTTTTCCAGGAAAAGTTCTTCTGAATAAAATGCTGTATAAATAATTAATGCCGTTCTGTTTTAAGTGCGACCAGTCTCAATCGCTGATGGCGATCATCTCGCCGTTAAAGAAAACAATGAGTTTCATTTGGAAGGGGAACGACGATATGTGCAGGCAAGTGCTTTCGTGTATTACTTAGCATTTTTCTTAGTGTTTAGAACTAGGAAAGGAAAAAGGGAAGGGAAAAAGAAGTTCTTCAGATCCTTTTCATCGAGAAAAATTTTCACACCAATTATTGCCTTTTTTCTTCCCAAGAAAAAGATTTGGGAGGCTCAAGTGGCCTAGTCCAAGAGATTACCCATGAAGAACATCAGGAAACACCATAGTGCAGCTATCCCAGGAATCTGAGGAGAATCGATCCGACCAGTATTCAGTGGTATTCATAAAGACGACCAGAGTCCTCGAGGGCCACTGTAACCCACTGGCTAATCGAACGATATTTGTTGATAATGGCAACGAAGAAAGGAATCAGTTGAAAGAAGTTCTGGCATTCGCGCATCATGTAGTGCCAGATTGTCTAAAAAAGGATTTGAACCATGCGAAACAAAGAACCATCATCGCAAGTTTTTTGAACCCCTTAGAAAGCTACTACGGCTTTAACCAAGCAGGCGAGATATCCACAGCGTTTCCATCCGGTAATCTGGTAAATCGGTTAACTCGTAACACCATAGTGTCTATACGCGTTAGTGTCCATACTCAGTTTAATCCGTTCCAGAATGTTTTTACCCCACTGCGTACGTTCATTCGATAGCTAATCGAAAGCAGATCCAAATGATAAGGACGAGACCAGGAAAACCTTACGCATAACGCTTTGCAACACCCTTTTTTGACTAAGTTTATTGATCGGTAATTTGAGTAACAGTGAACTCTTTTTTTTAATCATTATGCTCATTTCGAAACCGACTTTCCTTGAACCTCGGTGTCACTAATCAATATGTAATAATCAAATCACTGTGTCTAATCACTAATCAATTCTTTCTTTGATGAGCTTACACGAGGTTGATAATGATATTTATTTTCGGCTAACGTTTCGACGTCTTCGTCTTCCTCAGAGCCGATGAACCGAGTCGATGGTCCATGCTTGTTATTCGACTGCACAAACTGTTATTAAAAACTGCACTGTTATTAAACTGCAGTGACTGTTATTCGACACAACAACATCGACTCCTGCACGATGTGCGCAATGATGTATGTTCGGAAAAACAAGTTGTTATCACCGGACATTATCATTATATCGACCATCAGCATCGTGTATAAAAGGGCATCACTGAGTGAGGATGCCTTCGAGGAGATGGCTCACTGAAGATGACCTGACTCGACACGAAGGCGAAGCTGCCACGTTGAGACGAATAACAAACATGGACCATCGACTCGGATCATCGGCTCTGGGGAAGACGAAGACGTCGAGACGTTAGCCGAAAATAAATATCATTATCAACCTCGTGTAAGGTCATCAAAGAAAGAATACATGTTCATTATGCTCATTGTATGAAATGTGCGGATATAAGAAACACAGAATTAGACTCAGCTTAACTGATTCAATACCGATTTGGGCTGCCCAAATCGATCCTGTTGACGGGTGATTGCTGATAGCACTGGTAGAAAAATAGCTGAGAGACAGGCGAAACGAAGGACTCGCATGGTGTGGTGATGAACGCGTAGTGCCACGGAAAGGGTAGTAACGAGTTCGTTCTCCACCGAAGAAACCTGCGGTCCGGAGTTTTGCAAATATCTCAGCACCATTGTGATTATACTTCAAACTACTGACAGCTATGCATTTGTACAATGGACCATAGTAACACACAGTAAATATTAGCATACATATCATTCATACTCATAGAACGATAGGGAAGTCTTTTCTACAGTTCTGTCATGTTCAGCACTCCTGAAACCCCATATTTATTGGAAAATTATTTTTTATTGTAGAAAATCCAGAAAGCCAGAAAGTCCGCAGCCGACAAAAGTTTGTCCGTATTTCATTCGGAGAGCCACGCTAAACGGCGCGCGTCCGTCATGGGTTAATAGGCGTCGCGGATTACTGTAGTTGATAATACTAGAGGTTATTTTGACGCTTGACTCGCAAAATATTAATTTACTATTGTGTTTGTTCATCGTTTTCGTTCAGTGAGAATGTATGCAATGCAATCAGCGTTCAGCCGTCAAAGGGTCAATCGCTAAACAAATCAACTGATGCTTCACAAAAAAATATTGACTCTATGGAAGATTTATGCCGTGGGAGAGTGGGGTGATAGATAAAGAATTCGAAGGAGAATTGACTGAGACAGAAAAAAACAACGTTAAAGGGTGAGCTGAGATAAAAAGAATGTCAGTAAAGCGCTGTGGTATGAAGTATACCCTAGAGAGTTGTTAGAGACGGAAAGAACACCGTTTTAAAGTGAGTTGTAGTGAAGGGTAAACTGCTAACGAGAGAGGTGAAATAAAGAGAACGGCAAGGTGAGGCTTTAGACAAATCCGATCACTATCGTCCCAATATCCAGACTAAAGCAGATGATAGAAGCCTACAAATTTTGAGCTTATTATTATATCGTAGTATTCCTTATAAATGTGCCAGTGAATCACAAAGTTGTAATATAGCAGACGACTTTAGAATTCTATAAGATTTCAGGAGAAAAAGTTTCGTCAAGAACGAACTTCTATCTTTGTAGAAATATTCTCGAATGAGAGTAGGACTTTTGTGCGCCATACTGGAGAAGTTGGTTAGCTTCCATCTCTACTTGAAATATCCAACAAAGTTCTTGGAGTTCTCTACTACTTTTGACTATATGGTCACATACAACTCATTCCTATTAGTACTATTAAATTATTAAAATATGATGTTAAGCACTATTACATTTCATATATTTAATCGTAGGAGCGCGTGTGGCGCAGTGCTCGGGGCGCCGTGCAACACACACATGGGATCGATTTCCGCGCCCATGGCTCACCAAGCATTCCATTCCTCTAGGGTCGGCAAATTGGTACCAAACATTTGAGAGGATAGCAGCACTGGCGGGATACATCGGTAGGCCATCGCGAGTCATTGTAAAGGCCAGCTATGCGTTCAATCAACTCCAATGATGTTTAATGAAGTCGAATACATGGCACAACCTTCAAGGACTGATCAACGCCTAGAGTTTTATTCTTATATTTAATAGCGGTAATATCCATGTACTCTTTTGGAGTCGGCCAGTTGACAGCGAGTTGAGTTGTCTCTTTCCGATAAAATAGTTCATAAATGAGTTCGTTTTTACCGGTCCATAAAAAAATAACAAAGGATAAAGCTCTCGGCGTTGATCAATTCCTGAGGCTTGCATTCGACTTCATTAAGCATCGTTTGGAAGTGATTGAATGCATGTCTAGACTTTACAATGACTCGCGGTGGCGCATTGATGTATCCATCCAGTGCTGCTATCCTCCCAGACAAGTCTAGTACCATTTTGCTGACCCCAGAGGGATGGAAGGCTTGGTGGACCACACGCGCGGGGATCGATTCTACATGTGTTTTGCAGGACACCTCCGTGAACTACGCCATGCACGCCCTTTACCATATTATCGGTTCATGTTGACGCTAGATGAGCTCCCACTTACTTAAGGTTTTACCACTTTTTTCCAATCACAAGTCGAAATCGCATCAGATGGCTGAGTTTTTGTAAAGTTATAAGCTTCGAGGTTTTTTTTTATATGGCGAGAAATGCTTGAACTTATGTGATTCAAAGGGATAAGTTTTACTTATCAATCAAGTCGCATGGTTGAAATTATAGGAAGTGGTCCATTATGTGTGTTAGATCTTTATCATTAACGTTTATTCACTGAGAAATTCTCACTTGAACGAACGATCAAAAGCTTTTGTGGGAACACAGCGACTTCATTATCATCGAGTTCCGCTAGTTCGCTTGACAAATAGCACTCGATATGCATTGCACACAATGCATTTGATGCGAGAAAATAGTGACCACTATCAAATTTAAGCCAATCGATCTCGAATTACACTTTATTGACTGTTATAAAAAATCTCCCAAAAATCTAATACAGGACAAAGTTCCCATTTATACCACGTTGAAATGATGGTTCTCAGGAGACTATGACATACATTTCTACCGCACTATTGCTTCAAGGCTCATACTTCGGTTACTTAAGCAGTTCAAAAAGGAGGATTTCGTACAGCATGACATTTGCAGCTACTCCTCTTCCGTTGGGAATTCTATGAACCTGAATTTCGTTACCAGGTTTTTGAAGCTCTACTTCTAGACATGGTTCAAATTGGAAGAATAACGTAATAAAGTCATATGTGTACTTAAGGAGATAGAATAAAGTCTCTGTAAACCTGTAAAGTTATCAGTTCCTCAGAAGCTCTATTCATCGAGAAATTGTTGTCCGTTAATGAAAAAAAAACACTTCCGGATGTCAATAACCTCCTACTCGCATAGCATAGTGTTTTATCCTGGTTGTGGAGTTCATTACCCTATCAAGGTCGTGCAAGCTGAGAAGGAGTTCAATATTGTTACCCTGATGCTCACTAGGAGCGGTTGAAGCCATGTAATGCTCGACGAGTCGTTTTTGAGTATCTTAACAGCAAAAAAACTGGAAAGGAAAGGCATCAATCAAGAAGTCTGATACTCTTGGTGTCTTATGAGCCAGTGAATCCCAGTGAGCGTCTTTGATTCGCGACGGTGACAAATGGAATTTACTGGGTGCCCACTTGGGTTACTCGATTGTTAACTGGAGAACGGATGGTACAAGTGATAACCAGTAGCCTAACAACAAACAACTGATACCAAACGAAATGATCGGAAGAAGAAGGACTTCAGTAAGTGACCAAAATGAGATTGGAAAAATCTGGGACACAAGGAGATCTCCACACGTTTTCCGAACAACCCTTTTTTTGTGTGATAGTCCCAGGTCTTTGACAACGGAGAACCCGAGTTTTTATAAACCTGACGACCTGTTATATTTCGCTAAAACACATAATTCTCCTACCAATAGTTTCCTTCTTTTCCTATGTGACTTCACTTTGCCGAAAAGATTTTGTGAAATAATAGTATCGCCATGAAAACTATGACGTGTTAGCGCCTTTACTGAATGCTTCGTTTTCAGAAAGGTGGTTCAGTAAATATCACTTGTCCTGTGTTCGGTTACCCAACACCTGGTATTAAATGGACAAAGGATGGCAAACCACTTGGTAAGTGGTGTAAAAAAAAATTTACAGCTGTAAAAAGCCAGTAGAACCCTTCTGCTACAGTGTTCTGTTCGGGACCACCATTCATGTGATCAGAGCGCAGACAGTGAAAATTATGGGAAATTGACGATTCCTGTACGTCTATGTCGATGCGCTCGACTAAATATTTATGCTTAAAAATGAACTGCACATGAATTGTACTTTAAAATTTGGTTCATTAAGTAAGTAATTGGACCGTAAATAAATATACGCAAACTACTAATATATTACGACTGAATTCCTGTAGAAAGCTGCTTAAGCATTCCAAGGACTTAACTTAAATTGGAGTAGTACAGGGACCAAACATGTCGAGTCAATTTAAATTCAGTTTCCTTAACCACGAGTTGGGAGCTCAATGGTGCAGTGCATAACACGTAAGCTCCCGGAAAAGGTGATAGTGGGTTCGAATCAGGGCTATAGTCCAAGTTTTGCAAATATCTCAGCGTTATACTGATTGTATTACTAATATCGTTGAACGGTTGAACGCTGGCCTAGTCGATTATCACTGGAATCCTGAGATGGACGCGCCAAGAAATTTCCAGGTGGATTACAAGAAGTTAGTCTGTAAGCTTCGTTGGTCCGGAGAGGCTTCTAACCAGTGCCTTAGCAGGTTAAACCGTGCGCGTGATGAACTCTATCGCTGTGATACAAATTGGCTCTAGATTATCTAAGGGGGGAGGTGATCGCGGATCAAATACGGCCTTTGATTCCTTGAGAGGTAGATAGATCCAGGGGTGGACTCCCTGTTTCTACTGCGTCAACATTGCACATACCTTTCACATTTACGAGGACGTGTTCTTGCAGATGTGCGTGGCTATATTCTCATTCATGCGGATTCCATTCTGCGAGTCAATTAGGCCAAAAGCAAGCAACCAAGCGACAGGCAAGTTCGTGGGAGACGGTTAGAAATCGCCTCCAACAAATAAGCTTCCTGTCTACTCTGGGAGAGACTGGCAATTACTCGTGAGTATACGCAGCCACCACGTTCAAAGCTTGGCAACCTGTATGTGGATATCAGAAAGCTAAACGCAGCAAAATAAACGCGTCTCATGCCGTGAGCTCGATAGAGCCGCCGATTCAGTCACAATGGGGCAGTAATTCATAGCGGAGATGAAGAAAGAAGAGTGTGTGGTCGTTAGTCTACGGTGTTCAATGTTTTCTGCCCTGAACTAGTACTTTGCATCTCGTTTTTGGTACGACAGTAAACACGCGATATCATCTCTAGAATGCCCTTTAACTTGCCATCGTCTTCGATTAAAGAGAACTTTCTTCACTTGAAAAATCGGTAAAAGGTTATTATATTGTGGATTAATTAATCCTGTCTAATGTGAAACGGACTTATGCTTGACACACTACACGTAGGGAAGAACTACTTTTTAGAAATAAGAAATTGTGCTTCTAAACTATACAACAAGGTTCACGTTAGGATGCAAAACTCAAAAGTCATAATTTGCTGGAGGATGCTTGAACACTTGGACGGCCCTTCCTCACTGGTTGTGCGGCCCCCAGCATAATTTCCATTTCTCGAAGTTTTGCTGGTTTAGCCATTGTGGCTCCTTGGAGTCCCGAGGGCGGCCTGGCCAAAGTCTGCCCCAGGCGCTCACCACTACAGATAGTCGTCGCTCTTGTGGATCAGAGGGAGATTTGCACCATGCGACTAGTTTGATACCAGGACGGTGGTGGATCTTGGTATTGGTTAACTTTTGGCTAGGCTTCCTGATGGAAACGTCGCAATGCGTCTCAGCTTGGGAGACCCTGCCGGGGGATGCATCCCTCCGCTCCATTGCAGTCCAACACCCGGGAATACCTCCTAGCCACAATGAGGCGCTAAACAGTTGGGTGGTGCTGAAGGATTACCGTGAGAAATCCTCTACTCGGAATAAGATTGTATCCAGTTTGACTGCCATCTAATTAAAGAATTTTCCATAGTTAAAACTATGATTTTCTGCAAATTCCGGTAGAAAATAGTAGAAGCTGTGGAAGGGGTAGTGCCTTGCTCAGCGATATCGATTTCCGCTGTTGAAAATATAAAGAGTGAAGTGTAATTCCTATTGCTATATCAAAGAACAACACTTATAATTACTTTGTATTAAACTACTGTATGGTAATTCGTAATAAACTTCTGTACGCAGGGATACATATGACACGATATGTTACGATTAGTTGCTGTAAATATCAGTGCTACTTAACTCACTGTTGGCAAAATAAGTGATCCATACGCATTGATGGCAATGCGTTCATGGGTGAGCAGGCTGGACTCTGTTCGTTAACTTCAATGAGCATTACTTCCGACTGTGTGTTTTACTGCAAGCAGCTTATTTACACTTTTTTTCTACTCAGTTTTTAGTTTCCAACACAAACATTTGGCCAAACATGGTTCATAATAGGGTCTAATAACCTAGGCGAAATACTTTGCAAAGACCTTTTTTGGAAAATTTTCAACTACACACCATACGTAACGGGAACTGAGGTCTAGTCTGTGGCGGTCGCAAGATTAAGCGTAGTTAAGTATGCATGAAGAAGATTCAATAACACACCGTTTACCGGTTGTACCATGGGAAAAGATTGGCAACGTAGCGGAGCTATTATTTATTGCTTATAGAAAATTGTGTAGCAGTAATCATACAATGACTTGCTGAGTAATTTTTACATTTACAACAGAACTGAGTGAGAAGGTCGCGCTCGACGGTAACGCCCTCCAGATTGTCGACGCTGACTATGAACACGCTGGTTTCTACACCTGTGAAGCCGTCAACGAATACACAGCCGGTGGAAAAACCAGTAAACCGTTGATCGTAATCGATAGAATACTCGCTGTAAAGAGTACGTCTGCAAGAAATTCTTATCTATGTCAAAATTTTTTTGGAATGTGGAAAATTTCAAAGAAAACAAGGTGCCTGTTAGAATTTCAACTACAGCCTCAGCTTAACTTGGTTCAATGTGGGCTCCCCTGATCAACCTCTTTGATGGGTGATTGCTGGTGGCGTGAATCGATAGAACCAACTGAGAGACAGGCGAAACAAAGGACCCGCATGGTGTGGTGGTGAACGCCCTAGTCCCCGGAAAAGGCAATAGGGCATTCGTTCACCTCCGCAGACACCTGCGGTCCGGAGTTTTGCAAATATCTCAGCAACGTTGTGGTTGTTAGGTGACTATTGTGAGGATTCTACAAATAGCTACTGCTCGCGAAACTCTAGTGCCTCTTTTTGCAACAATTCAGTATCTTCAAATAGAATTAACCTGAGTGATTCTCGCGCTTAGTCAGCACTTTTCCTGTCCGACATCGATCTTACGCATTTCTTTTCCTAAATCTATGAGGATAAAAAGACAAGTTATTCACTATTGATCCGACTTTCTAAGGGTTACGGTATGCATTCGATTTCATTAAGCATCGCAGAGGTGATTGAATGCGTATCTGGCCTATTCATCAGCCTGGGTAGCCTATCGATGTATCAAGTCGATGTTTTTGTCTCATAGACAAGTCCAATAGTTGCTAAACCCTGAGGGATCAGTGGCTTGGTTTGCCCTGTACGTGAAGTCGAACCAACTATCACGTTTGTGTTCTAGGGTTCTAGAAGATTCGAAACCTATGCAGAACAGAGTTTACATAGAAAGCCTTTTCTACAATTATTAAATTTCTAAAAACAGTGATAAGGATAGGAAGCTCTTGGCGTTGATCAGTCCTTAAGGGATGCGCCATGCATTCGACTTCATTAAGCATCGTTGGAGGTGATTGAATGTATATATGGCCTTTACAATGGCTCGCGGTAGCCTACTGATGTATCGAACTAGTGCTGGTATCCTTCCAGACAAGTCCGGTACCAATTTACCGACACCGGAGAGATAAAAGGCTTGGTTGGCCTGGTGCGATGGGAACCGATTCCATGGTGTATTGCAGGGCGTCTTCGACCACTCCCCTATACGCGCCATTTTCAAAAGTAATAGTGCATTTCTTCTCGAGGTTATAACATTGTTACCATGATAACAACCACCCGGTCAAAATCGTCTTTATGTAAGTGCAATCCTTCTGATAAAAAGTAGTGTAGTTCTAACGTAGACACGGTAACGCAGAAATCTCCTGTCAGTTGTACCCAACAATTAACGTTAAGCACAGTTTAATGATGCTGAGATATTTGCAAAACTCCGGACCACTGCTGTCTGCGGGTGGGAATGAACGCGCTATTGTCCCTTCCGGAGAGTACCGTGTTCACCACCACACCATGCGGGTCTTTTGTTTCGCCTGTTTCAACCCAGATCAATTTCGCTGACGGGTGATTGATGAGAAAAAATCCATAGAACTAGCTGAAAGGCGAAACGAAGGACCCGCATGGCGTGGTGGTGAACGCGTTACTCCCCGGAAAGGACAACAGCGCGTTCCTTCCTTACAGCAGACACCTGCGGTCCGGAGTTTTGCAAATATCTCAGCATCATTAAAGTTATATTTCGCAATATATACCTTGCCCTTAAAAAGAGTAGGCAGTAAATAATAAGTTAAAGGAGTTAAGAACAGTCTCAATTTATTCTCGTACTCACAGTACTTTCAATTTCTTCTGACGTTGCTACTCAAAGAATTTCAGGTGAACTAGCATGGATTTATCCGCTGGCGATAATAATCACTATTCTGCTCCTCTTAGTCGTTATAATCGGATTGTGTGAAATCCGGAAACGTCGACACAATAAGCAGTAAGTTTTTTTTTCCAGTGAATCGCAAAATGAGAATAGGTGAGAGTTCGTGTGACGAGGAAGATCGATACCCAGAAGAAAAAGATGCAAGGATGAGAATCTGTAATAAATCTTATAGCTGACCAATAAATGTCAGCATCGTCATCAATCGACGATCATATTATCATGTCCTACCTCTTATTCGTTATTCATTTCAGATCGCAATACCTTGCACAAGAATAAGGAATATGGGCTATCCGAGCGGACTCCAGCTACATCATCATCACTCTCATAGTCTTTCGTATTGTTTTTCTTCATCAGGTTTTGTATGTCCGAATATGTAATGACTTGTAAAGAAGTAAAATTTATGGTGTTCTTTACAAATCTGGATGCTACACACATACCAATCGTCCGTTATACTCTTCACAATTTTAAAGTTAGTTTAAATATGCACCTTATGTTTGATTCTGGACACTAACTTAGTGATATTTGTAACCCCTACTTATATTAAAGCAAATTATCTGGTTAAAATGACCCATAAATTGCCTTTTTGTTGATTGTTGTATGCTTAATGGAATAAAAATAACGTACTTTGCATTGTTTTAGTAGCACTTCACTTGGACACTTGGATGACCTTTCTTCACTAATTGTGCGAGCCCCAGCATAATTTTCACTTCTTCGTAGTTTTGCTGGTTTAGCCATTGTGATTTCCTGGAGTCTCGAGGTCAGTCTAGCCAAAGCCTGTCCCAGGCAGTCACCACCACGGGCGGTCGCCGCCCTTGGGAGTCAAAGGGAGATTTGCTAGCATGCGACTAGTTTGGCACCAGGACTGTGATGTATCCTAGTACTGGTTTAATCTTAGCTGGGCTTCCTGATGGAAATGCTGCGCACCTTCTCATCTTGGGAGACTCTGCTGGGAGGAAGGAATCCCCTCGTTGTGCATCGCGACCCGATACCCAGGAACATCTCCTAGCCATGATGAGGCGATAAATTGTTGGGAGGTTAGTAGCACTTCAGCGAAGCTAAATGTGTTACATCGCGATTTGTACTAGACAACTCCTTTCTTTCTAATCCGTTTTCAAGAAAAAAAAAAGTTTTACTTCTACATACTCCGTGTGTTTACTACGCAAATCATCATACGACTTCATTCGGTCGCTAAACACTCGCATGCTATCTGTACAAAATAACTACAAAAAGAAAAGATATCGACACGCTGACCACAGCGAAGTAGAAGCGATATCAAAGAACCGCATAGCAGAAACACAGAATACGAATCGGATCGAACAACTTGACAAGAAACAGGGATAATTTGTTACGTTGTTACGAAAAAGGTTGAAAGTGTATGGTAAGGCGAAAAATTGTCTCAACAAGGATTATGCGGTCACGGTTCATTTCTGAATCACATGCCAGTCTTTATTCAACGGAAGGGAGCTGTGGTGGTTGTAGATCGTGATGCTGAAATGCACAAAATGTGCTGACAACCGAGACTAGCTGGTATAACTACTTATCGTATATAGAAGATACTAAACGTGGTGAGAACTACATCAATGAAATGGTAATTTGCACTGATCACTGCTCATACCAAACGTGAACCACAAACCTGAACATGTGGCATCGGACTTAGTTTGCAGTGCACCGCCGGGTTTATAATGGAAGCCTTCCTTTGTGGTACGGTATCCGGACGTGGAATCTGCAAAAAATAATGGCGTCTGAAAAACAGAAGGCCAGAATTAGGATCTTAGGAAATCAACCTGTAGGTTAGTTTCTCCGTCAGGCGAAATTGCTTCAGGAATGGCAATTGAAGCCGCTTTCATTGCTGGAAAAGACGATTCTTGTAGTGGTCGAGATGCCATCGGATGCGGTAGGCGAGCGGCAGGAGCAGTTTGTTTGCCACGATCCTTATCCATGGCATAATCACCCGAGTCAAAGAACTTCTAGATAACAAGAAGATAATGAGACCATGGAGCAGAGCAATACTGTAACTGGAAGACCCATTAACACAAATTGGGTTCATTTCCTAAAGACATAAAGAAAGTATTCGTTCTAACATTTCTGCGCAAAAGTTCACAAGTACAGAATTCTCCACCCCTACCATAGTTAACTAACACTAGGAAACTACGAACCCTCTGCTGGAGTTTCTTTTGCAGGAATGAAGATGCAGGACGAGCAGGTAATCGACCTTGAGCAGCAAGTTTATTCATCAATTGTTGCTCCTGCTGCTTTTCAACAGCCAAGCCCTCAGCTAAGTCTTCCGGCACTTCCCCACTCACCTCCCTCCGCATGAATCTCTAGAAGGAAATTCTTTAATCTGCTTTTTATACTCCACTTTACAAGTAACGAAAAAAGGGCTGCACACAGTCTCGATATAATTTACATGAAAACGACTTGAAGCAAAAAACTGATGTGCAGTAAAAGAGCGACTCATTCCTCTTCGAGAAAATGATGTCGTACGTCAGCTATAAGGAAAATAGTAACGCTCAAGGCAAACATCAACTGCCATCCTTCGTACAGCAATTCGGTGACGTCATACCTTCTCGAAAGATGACATAGACATAAAAAATGACAAAAACGAATCGATGAGGAACTGGTGACTAAAATGAGTGATTAATGCGATGACAACAACCATCACTAAAAGATAAGACCACCAGCTCGGGCACAGGGACGATACTAATGGACAGTGAATTCAAGTCGCGCACTAAATTAGATCTACCTGAGGCCTCCATTAGAATATTTTGGTAAAAACTCCCTAAAATAAACGAAATAAAGTCGATTATTTCCCATCTACATCTCATTCCTAAGACATTCTAACGTTCTTCGGCCACAACTCAGAAAGAACAGGAAACATCCATAAAAACAAAAACATTGTCTTCTGGACTACCTGCCTTATCACTTTGCAATCTGCTTCAAGAAATCGTGCGCGAACTCTTCAGACTTCGACGAACGTACCAACAAATTGGCAAGATAAGACTTCGGAAGTTTCTGGGTAAAACAAGTCAAGAGAATAGCACGAAATCAAAATAAGCTACCTAATACCTTTACAAAAGGAAAATCTATATTGTTCTGCAGACTCAATATTCAACCAAAGACAATTCTTCAATGTTTACTGACTGCCAATCCTGACTACTAGACTCGTGAAGCGCAGTGGATGGTGGCGCCCTGCAGCACACACGTGGAATCGATCCCCGCACCCATGGCCCACCAAACCTTCCATCACTCCGGGGTCGACAATTTGCTACCAGACTTGTTTGGGAGGATAGCAGCACGAGCTCGATACATCGGTAGGCCACCGTGAGTCATTGTAAAAGCCAGATATGCATTCAATCACTTCCAACGATGCCTAATGAAATCGAATGCATGGTGGTGCATCCTTCAGGGATTGACGGACATGGAAAGCATTATCCTCTTTAGGCCTGACTGGAAATAATAGTACATGTTAATAGTTCGCTACTGTGCCGGTAGTTCAAGAAAGGACTTCTTAAAGTTCACGAAGTACCAGGTAGTCAATGTTGCCTGTTCTCGTTCGGTTTGAACTCTTGCTCTCACTTATTGCTAAATAAAACAAAATCATAGAACGTACAAGATTGATGTGCCACTGCAAATGTTTTAAACTCATCTATGGATAGAGGAATCAGGATGCATAGTAACCAGAAAAGCTAGTAAGGCGTTGGTTAAACGGTCTACAGACGAATTTCTATCACGCACCAACTAACACTGAGATCCATAGTTTGTCAGGACGAACGCATCACCTGGATGAATCTTCCAAATGGTTCTTTAGCGCACGGAATAGACCTCGATAACCAGCGTAACTGACCCAAATGCTACTGTATCCTAAAACCAGAAGTGGAACCTAGATATTTTAGCAGAAAATCCTTGATTGCCTCGCACTTCCGATGCACCACTCAATGCCTAAGCACGAACGAAACATGAACATCAAAGGGCATCAGATTTGCACTGGCACCAATCATTGAATATGAAGATCGGAAGAAACAGAACATAAAGAAACACTGAGATGGCCAACCAACTGCTTTCTGACGACTTCAGTTTGATTCTATTCAGGACCTGCCAACACTAAACAGTAGGTGGATTCCAGAATTTTCCTGGATAATCACATTAGGACACTAATGAGCACAAAATTGCTGTGGACATCAGAACGATGAAGTAGAACAGCTCCCGTACGACGACGACACGGTCCGCATTGATCGTTGGGATTGGCGATTTCGCTGCGTACCGTCGGCTGAGTATCGGTGCCGCCGCGTGCGATCGGAGACGAAGTGCGCAGACGGAACGGCAGTCACTATGTGAGTGCTCATGTGACTCTTCTACCTCCAGAGTATGACATTTCAGCGTCCATGTTCCGAGTACTAGTTATCGATTTATTGATTAGTTGTATTGATTAGTGAGTCGTGTGCTATCTTCGTTGATCGTATCAGTTCTTATCACGTTGCATGTGACAAGTGTTCATACGTATTGGGATATTTATGTGCTTGACCGAATGCGCGGCATAGTTGGACACTCTGTGTCGCTACTCTGTTTATGTCATGTTTTCCTCCGTGGCTCGGTTGTCGAAAAAGTCCTATCTGTTGATCTATGCGTGCTGATGGCATCTTTCTGTACAAGTATTGATTGTTTCCAATTACTAAAAGCCAAATCAAAAACCGAAGGATCACTGCTCGGATGTGGTTGCATAGTAGGGTTTTGCATCGTCAGGATCAAAAAGCTTGGTTTAAAGTAGTACGGTTTTCTAAGGTCATTACTTTCGTCGTTTCAAAAGACTATGGCGCTTCTACAATACCACGATCTACCACCGGCCTGGTATCAAAGTCGCATAGTAGCAAATCACCTGATCCACTAAGGCTGCGGCTGTCTGTGGTGGTGAAAACCTGGGGCAGACTTTGGCCAGGCTGACCTCGGAATTCGGGACAATGGCTTAACCAGCAAATCTCCGAAAAATGATTATGTTGGGGCCCGCACAATCAGTAACAACGGGCCGTTCAAGTGTCAGCTTTCAAGTATGGCGTTTCTTACTGTCTGAATTTGGATGATACCCTGAGTTAGCGTTTGAAAGTGCACACAAACGCAGATTGTATTTGGTGCTTACTTACTTATTTACTTGGTTAGTCCATCTTTATTGGTTGTGTGGGCCTCAGCATAATTTCCATTTTTTTTCGAACTTTCTGGTTAAGCCGTTGTGGTTCCCTGGAGCCACGAGGTTAACTTGTCCAAAGCCTGTCCCAGGTCGCCAGCATCACGGGCGGTGGCCGCCCTTGGGGATCAGAGGGAGATTTGCCACCGTGCGACCAGTTTGATACCAGCAGGGTGGTGGATCCTGGTATTTTACTCTCAGCTGCGTTTCTTGAACGAAACGTCGGACTGTTTGGTAATTGGTAGTTATGGGCTCATTTTGTAGTATTATTCATGTATTACGTTTAGAAAAATCGACTCTCTAACTTGTATTGATTGTCTTAGCGATAAGTGACACCTGCCAGACCTTAGAGTTCTCACGATGACGAAATGGCCGACGCTCGTATTCACTGGTCGATGGATGCCCTTGGTCGTACGGCCAGTCGCATGTCTCTTTCACTGGTATTCTTTGTTCTTTATTCTGTGGATTGTTTTTAACTACTTTTTTTGCCTGCGCAATATCCAGTTGGGAAGGAGTTCGTAAAAATGGTATGCGAAAATAATGGTCGTTTTCGACTTCGAACCAAGAAGTCTCTGTTCAGAGTGAACTTACTTCGTTGCAGTAGAAGGTGTTTGATTAATAAAATCTTTCCCTATAGTGCAGAAGTCCTTTTGTTTTACCACGATAGGATTTCTGGGCTTCTGGATCTCACTGAATATATTTTGTTTAAAGGGTAAGGGTATTTTGAAGTAAGGGTTACGATCCTCGCGCAAGAATGGAGAACACAAGCGCGCAAAACTCTAGAGGCATTCTGGATTAATTCCAAGAATCCGAAAATGAACCGCAGGGAGGAATGCCTCATTATCACGCGTGATATTGAACAGTATATAAGCAAGCCTGTTATTCTGATGGGAGGGGCACATTACGCTTCCTTGTGGATTCTGTGCGGTCGGTCTCCACGCGACATACTCAGTGGAAGACTCATAGAAAGCGGTGAATGTGCAGAGTTGTGTTCAATGTGATTGAAATCTTGGTTTAGCGTTTTCTATGTTTGGTTATGGAGGTGTTTGACCGAATAGATTGCTCTCAACTTGACCTTTCCAGGTTCTGAGGAAGGCGAAATCCGCCGAAACGTCAGCTTATACGTAAATAAAGAAATAAAATAGCACTTCGTGTTTGCTGAACAAAAGTAGAAAGAATATTTTGTTTACTTTTTCCTTTTCTGGTCACGTATTTCGGAAGTGAACATAATTGAACAAGCGGTATTTTACGAGTTAGGGTACGGTGGTATTCCCAAAAGTACAAGGCTACCGGGTTTTCGTTAGGTATCTGCAAAATTGTCTTGATTGATCGATTGTTTGATGCTGTCTTCAAATCTTTTGTACTTTTTGGCTCTAAACAACTTTAAGAATCAAACAACGGCTTTAAGTAACTATACTTAGGGACTTGATTGGATAGAACGAAATCTCTCCTACGAGCCGATCCTGTCCCAAATTCCTCAAATATTCGAATGGTCAGGAAATTGTCAACAAAATGTTGAACCTTGTCAAGGTGAGTGAGTGGTTTGTTCCATTGCTTAGTTTCATATGAGATCTTTCCTACCAGTAGAGCTGTTATGAGTAGTCATAGTTTTCGGAGTGGTTTATAAATCCTGTCACCTGTTGGAGCTTTCATAAACTTTCCAGTTCTTTGTACTTACGAGTGTAACTTCATCTAACACTTTAGTGATGGCTAGAATTTCTTGATAAGTGGCGTTAATTGTTCAGTAATAATACTTAAGGAAATGAGAATTTTATAAAAGGGTTATTCTATCACCTTAGGGAAATGTGTCGTTCTTAAACGTTCTTTCATTGTTAGGCTAACACGAGGTTGTGCTAGCTTATGGAGGAAAGTACATTGATAATTCATGCCAAGGTTAAGTGGAACTCGCTTCACAGTAGCTTTTAAACTTTGTTTTTTTTGACTTCCTGTTTTCGATTTTTCTTCTTTAATTTTACATCACTAGTCGTGTACATCTTTACAGATCGCAGCACTTCTTTTGCATTTGATTCGTTCCCTCGCATCCATCGTCCACAGGGGTCTTCGAACTTTTGTCTGTGAGTTCAGCTACTGAGTGAGGATTTTTCTTTCCTCATGAATGTCGCTGAATGCTGGTCGGTTCTGTTCTCTCTGAATTCTTGAGATAGCCGGACTAGAGCGTTCCCATTTGGGTTGCAGAGGGTAGACCTTTCTCAAACAAGTGTGGTACCAGTTTCCCGACCCTGGAAGGAGAGGCTTGGTGAGCCTGGCGCAAGATTGACACCGTGATCATGTTGATTGTCATCATTTTCACAGCTGTAACCGCTCCTTTCTTGAATTTAGAGAATTTTATTTTAATTTTAAATTTTTTATTCAATTATTTTAACATCATTCTTCATCGGTCAATAACAAGACTGCTTTTGAGAACAACACCATGTTCCGTTGGACGAAATCCCGCCTGTTCAATCACTTCGCTGTTTGAGCGACGAGACTCGACGAAAAAAAGGTGATTCGTATACTCAGATGCCTAGTATTCGATCACGATTGCTTACTATACACTTGTCTTGTTGGCCGAGATATGTATACTGCAGTGATTATCATTGAATTTAATAACATTTATAAGCTGGGATGCCTGCTTGCAATAGGTATTGTCTGGTTCTCCCATGGCCCAGACCCGAACAATCGTTGATGTGTTAGTTGTGGAACTTCTTGAACTACTTCATTCTTATAATATCGCTTCATCCTCTCATTTACAGGATTTGGGTTTCACTACATGGTCACTCTTCCTAACACTTGATATAACAGCAAAAAACTCTAGGCTAGGTAAACCTTCAACCCTTCCATTTATACTACACGTCATTTTGAATAAGTAGAGGGTTATTCACGAAGGTTGCTTAGTAATAAATCTACCATAGAATATGAAGTGCTGCTGGTACGTTTCTTGCTGAATATGCTATCAAGTTTGTAGGAAATTTGTGACTCTATGATCCTTCATGTAGTACTTCACATATCTACAAGGTTTTATTATGAATGTTCCAGCAGATAGCCTGTCGAGTTCCAAGAGACGGGGTTTTTTTTTCACAGTTTTTAGTGTCTGGGTATCATGATTAAGTAAGGAGGCTGACACACCCTCTATCTCTTCTTTAGGTCGACTTTTTTTTCAGTATCTGACATTTATGATGACATTCTTAAAAATTTTCCCATAACTGAAGTACTGAGTTTGACTAGATCTGGACTTTTTTGAATCCTTTTGAAAACGAGGGTCATCAGAGCTGTGCCCAGGGCGAAGCCCAAGTCCTCCATGCCTCTGGGATCGGAAAGTTAGTACAAGGGTTGTCTAAGAGGATAAGAATGCCGATTTGGTACATCGGTATGCCAATGCAAGTCATTGTGTAGGTCGTGCATGTATTCGTTTATCTCTACGGCGTTACGAATGGAGTTAAATGCATGGTGCATTCCTAAGGGATTGGTCAACGGGAACACTTTATCCTTTACGGTCTAGTGGAGATGAAAAGATGAATTGATACGAGAATGTATCCTCTAGCTTATGATGTCACAGAGGTGTTAGCGTGAGCGAAACTTTAATATTTGGACATTTCCTTACTTATTTCTCTACTTAGCAGGCACTATTTACCAATATTAACTGGGAATTTTCTACTTAAGTAGTGAACCCATTTTTATTGGTGACGAGATGATCGGATTTAAAGAATTTTGCAGTTAATTATTTCACAAAATATCCTGTGTTGGCTTCGAAGAAGTGATTTTTTTAAGCTACCAGTTTCTTATACCTGCACAGTTTACACGACAACTACCATTCGATATAAAAGGTAAAGGATAAAGCTGGTCGAATCGATTCTCTGTGCCATTTCGGAGATACTTGAGTAAGGAATTCCCATATGGATTGGAAGAGAGCGTTAAGAGTGTGCCGAACAGTCCCTTGCTATCTGGTGGATTTCTTCACTAACTACTCCACTGTCCGAGCCCCATCCTACGGTAAAGAGAGTAAAAAGGTTGAATCGATGCACCTTAGCTCATTCATTAAGTGGAAATTGGCACCGACCACTCCAACGCAACATTGCCACTTAAATGATCCCGAACACCGTAGTGGATTTAGTGATTATTTGGTGTTAGTGCAATCGCAGTAAATAGCTCATGAAAATTCGTAGTTCTATGTGAAAGGCATATTACGAGCAACCCGCCATGAAGATTTACTACTAGTTGCCCAAGAAAAAGTACCTCTTGCCCTTTAGGAAGCAGAGATGGTACATGACAGGAAGTATGGTTATGCAATACGGATACGATATGTTTAAAAACTGATTTGCAATGAATTTGTAGTCCGAAGCTGTCAGTTTGAATATGAAACATTAGAACGGTGTATGGATTTGTTTTGATAATATCGGATGTTCCATTTTGAGCTTCCGATGGAAAGTAAACGCTACTAAGAGAAGACGAGGTGTTTAATTCAAAACAAGGCAATGGGAAAATGAAACTGTTCAAGGCGTTGAGACCGACATCGAAGCAGTGGATCGAGAAATGAGCTTAATAAAAGGAAAGGATGAAGCTTTAGACGTTGATCAATCTCTTAGCGATGCGCCATGCACTCGACTTCGTTATGCATCGTTAGAGGTGGTTTAATGCAAAAGCACTAAAATGCTAAAAATACGAGAAACCGAAAACTTCTGGCCTTTTATAGCAATGAACTTCACAACGAGTGGTACCGTAAGCCCTGAATTGTCATATACGTTTCCAAATATCGAAGAAAGTGCTAGATAATTAACCTGTTCGAGAGCATTCCTGGATCGGGTTTTTAAGTGGATGATTGGTTCTATTGCCAACCAAATACTGTATTCTATAACTAATTCCTTAAATAGGGATTGAACAGGAGCGAATCATCATGGATTTACCGGTATCTGTTAGAGAACGCGGTTCGAGGTGACGGTGCTCGTGCGCAGCAACGGAAACATGCTTGTGAAACAGGAAGTCACGTTCTCATAGTTTCATCGAAGGCATCTGGAGTACGAGAAGACTTAACTCTCAAGCCAATTTTACCTGAAAAAGGAAAAGCTATGAGTGAAATTTATCGCAATTTTAGATAGCCATTCAATTCTTGCACTCATCTAGCTGAAATATCTCTCAAATACTTTAGTTAGAAGTCAAAAAAATGAGGATAAAGGGTAAAACTCTGGGCGTTGATTAATCTAAGGGACGTGCCATCCATTCAACATCGTCAAGCGTCGTTGGAGTGACTGGATGCATATCTGGTCTATACATTGACTCGAGCTAGCTTGCCGATGTATCGATCCAGTATTGCTATCCTCCCAGACAAGTCTGGTATCAATTTGCCAATCCCCGGAGGCATAGAAGGCTTAGTGGATCTGGGGCGTGGAGATCAGTCCCATGCGTAATGCGTGGCGCTTCCGAACACTTCGCTATACGCGCTCTAAGAATGGGCTTAGTTCATGAAAAGAACGTTGTGGGCATAGGTGGTGCCACTGTTTGTTAATACACTTCATTTCCTTTGTAATTTACATATAATACCTTGTGATGACATATAATCAGTTGAGTTTGAACTGCTGTTTCTACGTAAAACCGTCTGAGCTGTTAGAGAACTTTTTTTTAACGTGTCTGGAATCTGTGTGCTCTTTTAACAGCACCTTTTACGATCTGTGACCTTACTTCAAGTTAATTATAGCGATCTACTTATTACGTTGACATCCGTTCGGATTGTCAGTTTGGATGGTTTCGACTTGTCGTGAATACATTTGATAATAGTCGTTCTCCGTCATGTTAATATTGCGGTGTTTTCGTTGTTTTGAAATGATTTTCCACCGTGTTTCGTCGTTAAGAACATCGTCATTCGTTCATCATAGTTGATTCCTGTACATACTTATTTACAGCGACTCAGTTAATGCCGACTTACTGCTTCGACGGTACGATTACTCGTTGAGTGATGGACATTGTTGTATTCTTAGCGTTAACAGTACTTGCTGCCGTGTTCGTTGTATCACTGTTGGTTCTGCTCGTGATGTGTCAAAGACGAAGAATGCAAATCAGAACCTTTAAAGTAAGTTTAGTAATCGGTAACTTCTTGTTTTCATTCTTATCTTCTTCATTTCGGGTGACTATCTCCTTTGAAGAAGTATATGGGATAGTGTATATGATGCCTTATTACAGCTCTCCGGCAGTAGCAAATCCTCACGGTTTTCTAAGCTTCGGAGCGATGATATTGATGGTCATATCATGCAGCTAAGTCCTCTTATAGGTACGATCATCCTATTGCTTTTTTGGGTTATTGTTTTGGATGCTTTCCTTAAGCATATTTGCTGTTGTTTTCGTGTTTTCGATTCCAAGTTTTGTAAGATGGCTAGCTGAACTGTTTTTCAAACTTTTTGGAGCAACAGGATTTGGAACACTTCTAATATTATTTAGTCGATGCCTTTAGTGGGTTCCCTAACAAGTTTTTTTTTTACATAAAAGACGTCACCGTAGAGTTCATTTCACCATAGAGTTTGAACTTTTTTCTCATTGGAGATGAAAACGGGAAAATCTACGACTGCAAATAGAAAACGTTGGTGTAGTCCATGACTACAAACTGAAAACGTTGGGAATGTTCATGACTACCAACTTTTACCACATGCGAATTTCTTATTCACTTCCTAATAGACAGTTAATTTTAATTTTTATTTATTATTTTGATACGACCTATCTTTCACATCTATTGTGCCCATCTGACCTGTTCTAACATTCGATTCGTTTCCTGGCATCCGTCGTCCACGAAGGTCTTCCAACGTTTACGTGTGGCTTGGGCTGCGGCTTGAGGATTTTCATCATATCAAATGTCTTAGAATACTGGTCGAGTCGATTCTTCCTGGAGTCCTGAGATAGCCGGGCGGATCGTCCCCAATTGAATTACAGAGAGTGATTTTATCCCGAACAAGTGTGGTACCAATTTCTCGATCACGGAGGGATAAGAGGCTTGGTGAACCCGGAGCGGGGTTGAACTGTGCTATCTGCTCCCTGTTATTGATATGTTGTGGAAATAGCGTTATTAATAGGATCTAACGACGAATTTCCTTTTCGCGAGCAAAGTTTGTTTCAAGTGAGGTTTTTTTAAATGTCAAGAACACTGAGCATTTTAATGGAAACAGCTATGGGAATCATGTTTAGGATTTACTATCTACCATCAATGGGCTATTCTTCTTTGGTCGCTTGGTCGTTCGGCTAGTAAAATAAATAAATCGCTGCTTTTTTTTTGAAAAAAAAATCTTAAATGCAGCAAATTTCTCCATTTGCAAAGGCAGCTAGCTGACTGTTTTGATGAAGGAGCTACTAACGACCCACTACGGCATCCCCTGGTTTCAGCGAAAATCACACTCAAGCAGCATTCAAGATGTAAATGAAAGGTAGGGGTCAAAGGAGTACGGTAGATCTTCGAGTCTCGGCCAAGCTAATTATCGTCCATTTCTTATTCTTCCCATTGCTCAGCAGGCAAAAGGAAGGAAATGGTTTGGCTATTTATTTACTAGGTATTAACATATGAAATGTCCGATTTTGATTGTAAATTTTTTTAAATTGAGTAGGTACCATTTGAATTTACACATTTTTGCCAACATTTAACAGGTTTAATTGTTTTGGTTACATAAAATTCTGGAGTTCTGGGAGCGATGGATTCGTTGAAGGGATTTTTTGAGTCATCGTGGTTGGTGGTGACCTCGGCCAGAGAGTTGTCAAAGTGCTTGAAGAAGTGATAGGTGAATAGGTAGGTAGGTGGTAGGCGTGAGGTTTGGTGAATATGGCGGATGAAGCAAAGTTTCGTAGCCCAATTCGTTTAACTTCTGCAGCGCTGGTTCCGCAACGTGAGGCTGGGCGTTGTTGTGGAGAAGGATCGGTCCTTTTCAGCTGAGCTAATGCCTGTCGTTGTTGTTGGAGTTTCTTCGTCGATTTGTTGGCAGTACTTCTCTTCCGTAATCGTTTCGCCCGGATTCAAAAAGCTGTGTTGAATCAGTCCGGCTGCAGACTACCAAATAGTCACCATAACCTCCTTTTGGTGCAATTTCGGCATCGGTTGCTGTGGAGTTTGATCGCAATCCAATCATTGAGCTGAACATTGCCGGTTATCGTGTAGAATCTACTTCTCGTCGCATGTCACAATTTGTTCAAGAAAAGGGTCGTTTTGTTGCGCAGAACACGAGCAAATGACACTTCAAAACGGCGATTTTTTTGATTATCGTTTAATTCGTGGAGCGCCCACTTGTCAAGCTTTCTTTGTCTTTTCTATGCGATTCAAGTGAGTGGAAATCCTTCCTGTGTTTATGTCAAGCTGTTCTGCAAGCTCTGAAACAGTTGTTCGCGTGTTTGCTTCCACCAGTGCCTTCAATTTGTCGTCGTCAAGTTCATTAGGACGTCCGCGTCCTTCCTTATCTTCGAGGTCGAAATCACCAGACCGAAATTTCTGGAACCGTGTTTGCACTGTTCATTAACCAACACTGCGTTCACCTCAAACTTTATTAATGTTTGGAGCTCCTACCGCGGCATTATGTCCACTTTTCTAATCGTATAAGAAAAGGACACGATTACCACGTTGATTCGTATTGAGGTTAAGGCTTATAGGAATGTTGAAATAAAAATCCTTGAGAAAAGTCAATGCTAGAAATGGAAGGAGCAGACTTTGTGCTTCAAAAGTATATTTTAAACCTAAACAAAAAACGGACGTTTCATATGTAGCAACGTAATAGTTGATTTGAACGTTAACTCTTCGCAAAAAGTGGTGTCTACTTAACAAAATGCAAAGACATAAATAGATGCGCTTTCATCTCAGGTGTTGCTAACAGGTAACTCGAACACATCTTCATGAATATGTTTTGCTCAAGCAATCTTGCACTCTGATCAAATAAGATTTCTTTCGAATCGCTTCCAGCGGAATATATTCACTATTGAATCGCTTGTCCATGCTCGGTTGAGGTTTTGACGCTTTACACGAGTTTGGTTCACCTAACTCGCATTTCATTTCGTTAAGACCTTAAAGATTTCGCGAACGAAATGTTAGGTAACATACCCATTAGCACACATATAAAGAAATAGAAAATACTTGAAACACCAGTCATTTTTTGACGTTTTGAGAAATCCTGTATGGAATGGTTTTAACATTATTTAAATTATTTTATTAGTTTTATTATTTGTTATTAGTTACTTATGAGCAGTTATTTGATTGTTTATTGATTATTTTATTATTATTTATTGTCACTAAGTTTTTAAATTTTGAACCACTCTCACTCCCTCCGCTTGTTATAACTCAGTTAACAGAGGTAAATTATTCCTCTTTCATGCGATGATATTACTATTTGATCGTCACTGTTGAGCAAATCGGTTGTTGGTGTGTGCGATCGTAGGAAATTGTGATGGCCTGTCATCAAATTCTTCTTCCTTCTATTGATCTCAGCATTTTCATCTGTTTTCCTCCTCAATACTTGTAAGGAAGGGGTCTATTTAGTCTTTAGAATAACTTGGGGACCAGGAAACGTCAAATAACAATTTTCGCAATTTATCAGCCACTTTCGTTTCTAGCTAAACCGGTCGATCATTGTGTGCTGAGATGGTTTGGTTAATTTTAAAGTCCTATTTGATGATCGTTGTTTTTTCTAACTGATAATCTAACTGATACCACCCAGAAAGAAAAAAATGATTTTAGTTTGAGTAGGTGAAAACAGATCAGAAGCTCATGAAATGTATTGGCGCCGCTGCGATATCGCTTAGGACATGAATTTGATAAATTTGTGCTTACATCCAGAAGTTGCATCGGTTTTAGTGTTTTACTGGATCGTGCAGGAATGCTTGTTGGCATTTAGTTAAGCAATGGATCAGAGTCGCTATTATGGCTTTTTATTTAATTTTAGCTCAAACGCTCGATAAGAACTCATGGGTGTATGATGTTACTGGTCTTCTGCAGCACTGTGTTGCTGTACTTCGTTTCTGTCATCTGTTGACCGATCAGCTGGCCGCGATCCCATTGCAACATGCTTCTCCACAGCTTAGCCATATGCTGCGCCAAGCAACACTTCGCGTGATGCCACGATTTGATGATCTACTTAGCGCTGTCGCTAGTCCTGCTGTAAGCTGCTGCTTATTTTATATAGTATCCAAATATTAGAAATGATGTGTTTTGTTGCAGGTTGACATTCGTGTTCTCGAGGCCCGTGCAACTGCTCTCGCTACCGTATGCTGGGCGTTGTATCTGCCATTCTCGCTCATCAGTCAGAAGTATAGGGAGGTAAAAAAATAGATTATTTTGGAGTGGTACACTCTTTTGGTATTGTAAAAATTTTTCTCGTAAAAAGTCATGGTATAGGATGGCTTTTCTAGAGCATGGGTGAACCGTTGCAGCAAATGGATCATCACCTCTGCGCCCTTCGTCAGGCTGCAGAAATTGCAGAGCGTGCCAGTCTTGGAAAGGTAAGTTATTCTGTGGAGCCACTTTTTTGATTTTGCACCGATAGGGTGATCCGACTTAAAGGTTATAAACTTTTCATTCGTTCAGTTGGAGCTGGATTGGTCTCATATTGATGCAGTTGCTGAGCATGTGGCTGCTAAAGAGGCAGCCAGTGTTGTGACAGAAACAACACCGCTCGTGGATTCCATTAAATGTGAACTGACTGGTAGGAATACTGCCAACGAGTCTGATTTGTAAGTTTTTTTTGCATCCAACCCGGAGAAAAAGAGCAACAATGTCGTGATCTGAGAGTTGCTTCGTGCAAAATGTGGCTTTGAAGTTTCTAGAAAAGCTTTGTTTTGTTCTTTGTTTTTTCAGGAGCATTTAAAATTCCTTACTAAGTTAGTTTTCTAAACGGTCTTATGTTTCCAGAACGAATTCGGTTCATGGAAACGGCAGTCATCCTGTTGACCCCAGTGGATAGCATTTGTTTATGATTGTGACACGATTTTGTTTCGTTGGATTTACGTCTACGATTTCAAATTTTTGCAATTTTCACAGGTAATTGAAATCGTCTCGCAAAAGAAAATCAGGTATTTACTACCATTAACGGGCTTAATGTCTTAGCGTCATTATGTCATAACATCCTAATTTTAAGGTTGAAAACTAGTATCTCTCGTATCCATCGTCATATAATTGCACATATGTTGTTAACTCGTGGTGCTGTTTGAATGACAGCTCTCACTGCTCATGTATCCTTGTTAGTGCTCTCTTTTTTTCCTTTTGTTCGTCCGTGGAATAACCACTTAATCACCAGGATTTTCAGGATTTTATTGTTAATCAAATTGCATCCATCATTCTAAATCTTAGTCGTAGTCCTTAGACATCGTTGTTATTTGTTTTTACCACTACACGACCTGCAAACAATTTATCTTAAATTCAGTGACTTAGCTTCAAACTTCATTCGTAGTGGTGGAGGCAAAATAACACCTACATTGCAGTTTATGATTCCAACGACCGACTTTCTGTTATTCTCGGCATTGATCGAATAATTCTTTATATTCTCATTGAGCAAACACGATATATTATGTTGTTTCTTTATTTACAAGCAAGCTGACGTTTCGGCGGATTTCGCCTTTTTCAAGGAGTGGAAAGGTCAAGTTGGTCGTCAGAAACGTCAGCTCGCTTGTAAACAAAGAAATAAAATAACACCTCGTGTTTGCTCAAAAAGAATACAAAGAATTACAGTTTGTATTTATACGTCTTTTCTTTTTTCTCTTAAACCTAAACTACCACACCATCCGCTATTGTGTTACCTCAGACTTGTAAGCATATCTCTTTGAATCTTTTCCGACATAAGTGTTTCCCTTTTGCCGTCGCCTTTTTTCTTTTTTTTTTCCAGAAATTGTTGTTTTGGTCTCGTTATTAACTCGTGTATGTATTACGTTGTTGATATGTGAATGATTTTATTTTCTACGTGGTGCGTTTTTCTCTTTTTCTCTTTTTTTTTCTTTTTTTTTTAAAACTAGGCGATGGTCAAGTCGCCATTTCGTCATCAGAATGGTTACAGTATTGTTGTGTGAGCCGTATCTGGTCAGAACTTGACTGCTGGGTTTACAGTATTGTCATTTTCACCAGGAATATTTTCCAATGAGATGAAGGTGGTCAACAATAAATGATTCTGTGTAAAATGTTGTGTTGAGACTTTTGGCATCAGCAACCGTTTGTAATGTAGTGCATTAGCCTAAACGCTTTACCGACGGGATCTTCAATAGTAAATATGATCTGTGAGAAAGACTCGAGTGTTTAGTGTTTCTGAAGGACGCTATGGCGTCAACGATGGAAATGTTAGTGGATGCTATGGGCACGGTCAGTGAGTCTATTTGATTTCTGTGCTGGTCTTTCAGACATAATGTTTCTTTATTAGTCACCTTCAAACATATGTTGATAGATTTACGCGGTCGATGTGGTGTCGTAGTGATTGCAGTTGTATACGAGACTTGAAATTAATTACTCATTGAAATCAGTTACTTCTTAGTTGGATACTTGGGTTGCCCGTCCAAACTGGTTGTGCGAGCGCCAGTATAGCTTCCATTGTCCATAGTTTTACTGGTTTAACCATTGTAGTTCCCTGGCGTCCCGAGGTTAGCCTCGCTAAAGCGTGCCCTTGGTCGTCACCACCACAGGCAGTCGCCATCCTTGTGGGTCAGGGGGAGATTTGCCACCATGCGGCTAGTTTGGTGCCAAAGTAGTAGTTTATTCTGGTATTGGTTTCCTCCTAGCTCGGCTTTCCGATGGAAACGCCGGACTCAGCTTGGGAGATCCTGCTGGGAGGATGAATTCCTCCGCTGGACATCGCAACTCGACACCCAGGAACGTCTCCCAACCACAATGGGGCTGCAAGCCGTTAGGAGGAAATTTGTTAAACTGTGCGAATAATGTGGAAATGCAAAATACAACCTTTGTTACTAAGTTATCTCGATTCCTATTTGATGAAGTGTAGATTACGTGTGCTTTAGTTCATTCGTTTAGAAGTCACCGGAAGAAATTCGAAATGTGTGTTTAATCGCTCATGTCGACCATGGTAAAACTAGCTTTGCCGACTCGCTTCTATCGACAAATGCGATTATTTCTGGTGAGGATCATTGCTCTATTTCTTTCATATTTCTCAATCATAGCCCGAGTTAAATTCTTAGCTCGAATGGCTGGAAAGCTGCGATTTCTGGACAGTCGCGAAGACGAGCAAACACGTGGGATAACAATGAAAGCTAGTGGAATGTCGTTACTATATGGGCCAATGCTAGTAAATCTGATGGATAGCCCAGGTTAGCAGCCTATGGCACTGTTAATGGTTGTCGTTCTTGTTTGTTACTTTGAGAATCGTTGAGATTCAACTATAATGATGCTGAGGATTTGCAAAACTCCTGACCGAAGGTGCTTGCGGCGAGAGTCGACCCTCGTTGTTACCGTTTCTGGGGACTGACGTGTACACCATTACACTATTTATGTCCTTCGTTTCGCCTTTCTCTCAGCCGTGTTCAATGCCGATTTATCCTCACCAGATCAATCTCGACGGGTGATTGGCTATAGAACACGGCTAAGAAATAATAGACGAAACGAAGGACACGCACGGTGTGGTGGTGAACGCGTTACTCCCCAGAAAGGACAAGAACGCGTTCGTTCCCCACCGCAGACACTTGCGGTCCGGAGTTTTGTAAATACCTCAGCATCATGTATTTCGCATAATACCCTGCCATGAAGAAAGAATAGGCAGTAAATAAAAAGTGATTACCTTGTTGAGATCGTTACAGGTCATGTCGATTTCTCTTCCGAAGTCAGTGCGACCTTACTGCTTTCTGACATTGCCTTGTTACTCGTTGATGTGGTAGGTTTCAATGGGTTTTATAATGACAAATGCTAAGAAGTCATGAAGATCGGTATTCGTTAAGGTCGAAGGAGTGTGCTCTCAAACTCAAGCTTTATTGCGACAGTCCATTATGTATGGTCAAACTGTTATTTTAGTTATAAATAAGTTGGATAGGTTTGTTATAAGAGTCATTGGATCCGTTGAATAATTTAACCGGTAGTACGTTGCAGTTTTCTTTTTAAGGCTACGGGTAGAGTTGAAAATGGAAACGAAGGAAGCATATGCGCACATTATTCACCTATTGGAAGCGATAAACAGTTGTGTTAGTCAGGTGAATATGTCTAAATTTTGCACTGGACAACACTATTATCGGGCGCATATAGCGCAATGGTCGAAGGCGCCCTACAACACACATGGAATCGATCCTCGATATTGGACTTGTCTGAAAGGATAGCAGTACTGGCTCGATAGATTGGTAGACACCGCGAGTCATTTTGAAGTCCAGATGTGCATTCGTTCACCTCAAACGATGCTTAATGGAGTCGAATGCATGACGCATCCGTAAGGAAGTGATCAACGTTGGCAGCTTTGTGATTTTTTTCGTTATCACTACTGTTACTATTGTTACAACTCCTTTCACAATTTTTTATGTATTCCTTAGCGAAACTTTGATGGTGCTTGAAATTCCAAATTATTTCTTTGAAATGTTAAGGTGGTACAGTGTCTTGCACTTGAAGACGACTCAGTGGAGCGTATTGAAGATTTGGAAGCAAGTCTACATTTCAGGCCAACTAAAGGTATGTTTAGAGGAAATTCTAAATGAATTACTTTCGCTTTTCGTTCGTCCTCTATAATTTACCAATTTTTACGTATAGGAAATGTAATCTTTTCATCGGCTATTCACGGCTACGCTTTCGGGTTAGAGGACTTTGCTGCGATTTACAGTGAAAAACTGAAAATTCCGAAAACCGAACTTACGGAAGCGTTGTTTGGGGATTTCTACATAAGTGGTGGGAAGATCAAGGTGATCAGTACTTCTTACTAAGTATGTTTTTACGGCATGTTTATAACGAGCTTCAAGCGTTTTAGAGTGATGCCGCGTCCCGTGGTAAAACGCAGCTATTTGTTCAATTCGTCCTTGAACCTCTGTGGGCACTTCACGATTGTGGTCTGGTCACCAGTGACTTGCCAAAATTGCTTCAGTTGATTGGTTGGCTTTTAAGTTATTCTTTCATGGAACATCAAATGATTAGCAAGTATGTTCAGCTAGGGTTTTCCTATTCTGAGGAGATTGGCGCGTTTTTGTCTCGGCGTTCTTCCTTGTTTCTTTCTACCTGTTAATAATTTGTTGTTTTATTAGTTTCTGGGGCCCGCGCACCGCAGTGGTCGGAGGCGCCCCGCAATGCACATGCGATCGATTTCCGCTGCCAAGACTCACCTTCCATCCCTTCAGAGTCAGCAAATTCCTATCAGACCTGTTTGGGAGGATAACAACACTGGCTCGATACATTGGTAGGCCACCGCGAGTCATTGTAGAGGCTAGATATGCATCCAGTCACTCCAACGACGCTTGATGATGTTGAATGGATGGCGCGTCGCTTAGGGATTAATCAAAGTCGAGAGCTTTATCCTTTGTCCTCATTTTTTAGCTTCAAACTAAAGTATTTGAGAGACATATTCCAGGTAGATGAGTGCAAGAATTGAATGGCTATCTAAAATTGCGATAAATTTCACTCATAGGTTTTCCTTTTTCAGGTAAAATTGGCTTGAGAGTTAAGTCTTCTCGTACTCCAGATGCCTTCGATGAAGCTATGAGAACGTGGCTTCCTGTTTCACAAGCATGTTTCCGTTGCTGCGCACGAGCACCGTCACCTCGAACCGCGTTCTCTAACAGATACCGGTAAATCCATGATGGTTCGCTTCTGTTCAATCTCTATTTAAGGAATTAGTTATAGAATACAGTATTTGGTTGGCAATAGGACCAATCATCCACTTAAAAACCCGATCCAGGAATGCTCTCGAACAGGTTGATTATCTAGCACTTTCTTCGATATTTGGAAACGTATATGACAATTCAGGGCTTACGGTAGCACTCGTTGTGAAGTTCATTGCTATAGAAGGCCAGAAGTTCTCGGTTTGTCGTATTTTTAGCGGTCAGGTTACTGTTGGAGAACAACTGTACGTTATAGGAAGAAGGGTAAAGCTTTCTCTTTCTCTTCCGATTCAGTCTAGATTAACATATGTGCGTCTATTGATTTTTGCAGGCTTTGAATAACGATTCGCCAGCACCGAAAACCACTGTAGATAGTGTTTATGCATTATATGGTCGAGATCTAGTCCCACTAAAAGTTGCTACTGCGGGAGTAATTTGTGCTATAAAAGCTCAGGGGCTTATTCAGGTAGGTTAAACAATTTTTTTTGCCGAAAATTTCCAAAACATGTTTTTCAGAATGCAACCTTATGTTCTGAAGCAATTAATGAAGGCTTAGATGTTGGAATGAAATATGGAGAACCTCTTGTAAGAGTATCCGTCAGCACACTTAATCTAGAAGATATGGAACGACTACGAGATGGCTTGAAGTCACTTTCTATTTTGGATTCAAGTCTTAGGGTAATTATGTGTATAATTTACTTTGTTGTTGTAATCATCACTATATACCACTTATTCATCCATATGTGTAGCGTAGTGGTAGGAGGCGCCCTGTAGCGCACACGTGGAATCGATCTTCGTGCCAATGGCCCACCAAGCCTTCCATCCCTTCGGGGTCGGTAAATTAGTACCAGACTTATTTGAGAGGATAGCAGCACTGTCTTGATACATCGCTAGGCCACCGCGAGTCATTGTGCGGACCAGGTACATCTCTTAGTGAAGTCGAATGCATGACGTATCATGGATTGATAAACTTTGAGCTTTATCCTTTTTTATGTTATACACCCATATTCATAAGTTTTTGCTGTCCAGCTGTAAGTTGCCTCGGCCTTATATAACTCAATTTTAGGTGTTCGAACTAGATAATGGAGAGTTGGCCATGGTTACTGCAGGAGAAGTTCATTTACAAAAATGTTTGAAGGACTTGGAAGACCTAGGTTTCCGGGATTTGGAGGTTGAGTTTACATGTACATTTATATCCATATTTGTATCCACGTTCTGTTACGGCGTTTATTCTGATTTCATTAAAACATATTCAAATGCTCTTTGTATGCACCACTATCTCTACCAGTTCTCTTTTTTAGGTCTCTAAACCAATTGTACCCTTTCTGGAGACTGTAGTGGCCGATATAAATATGACGCTTGCTCAAATCCAAGATCAAGTCACGGTATCCTGTTCGCCTTTAGTACTGATATTTTTTAGCAATTTGTTTTTCGCTGCTACCTTTACTTTACATGCTGGATACTTTGCATATTTGGATATTTGGATGACCCGTGTTCATTGGTTGTGCGAGCCTCAGTATTTCCACTTCCTCAGAGCTTTGCCGGTTTAGCCATTCTGATTCCTTGGCGTTCCGAGGTCAGCTTGGCCAAAGCCTGCTACATGTCGTCACCACTACACGTAGTCGCCACCCTCGTGAATCAAAAGATTGGCCACCATACGACTAGTCTGAAACCAGGACGGTGGTGGATCCTGGTATTGGTTTGCTCTTAACTGGGATTTCTCATGGAAACACCGGGCTCCCTTTCAGCTTGGGAGGCCCTACTCTCCAGTACCCCCCAGAGGGGTGAATCCCACTGCTGTACATCGCAGCCCGTCACCCAGGAATACCTCACATTCACGATGAGGCGGTAAACCGTTGCCAATTGCTAGTTAATAGATTAAATGCTTTGAAGTTTTAATGAATTGTAGAAAGTTTTGTTTTCTTAGACAAATGGAGCCGAATTTTTCCATGGGCTAATTGTCACAATGTTGTACATTTACAGGAATGCAGATTACGAGATAGTTCCCTGCATATTCGTTTACGAGTTGTGCCACTAGCTGACGAGGTCGTGACTTTATTGGAGGAATATGCGGATTTGTTGAGTTTCATAAAAAGGGGAAATTTGGAAGAAACATGCCTTGCTGATCTCAAGTATGATTTTCTTGACCTCCATTGCTGCCAACTTTTTACGTTTTCCATTGTCAGATCGGCGCTGTTGAGTTCGTGCGAAAAGCATTTGCCACAGGTTCGTGGTTCATGGTGGTATAGGAAAAGCTCCTCTGACATAGCTGACATGGTGGATAAAGTAGGAGTTAAATATGGTTTATTATATGCAGAGTTGTTTGCAAAACTCGAACCACATATTTAGATTTGGAGTTTTGGTCCAGACAGAGCGAGAGCCAACATATTGTTCAATGCGATCCCTAATTACAAACGGAAGTCCATATGGGATAGCAGTAAGTATATGTGAATTGCTCAATCCCACTGTCTTTTCCATTATGATATTGCGAAAGTCTTTTCCTTAGTCTTTTTTAGCCCTTTTGATAAAAATGGAAGTTCTCGGTGTTGATCAATCCCTGAAGGAGGCGCCATGCATTCGACTTCATTAAGTATTGTTGGAGGTCATTGGACGCATAGCTGGCTTTTACAATGACTCGCGATAGCCTACCGAATACCTACCTATCGATGCTGCTATCCTCGCAGACAAGTCGTGTACTCTTCTTCGTCCAATTCGTCGACTTCGGAGGGATAAAAGGCTTGATTGGCCTCGGGTGCAGAGATCGATCCCATGTGTATTGCACGGCGCCTAAGACCACTGCGTTACACGCGCCCAAACTGAAGTTACATCTTGAAAGTTCTCTGCAATGATTTACCATTTTATTTTAGTGGAAAGACGTCTCTAATTGCCTAATTTTAATGTTGACTTTTTATTTACAGCCTATTATAATTTTTCACACCAGGGTATAATGTGTGATACAACCACAATGATGTTGAGATATTTGCGAAACTTTGGACCGCAGGCGTATGCGATGGAGGCTAGTGCGTTTGTTCACCACCACGCCATGCGTGTCCTTCGGGGATAGCGCATTCCTTCCCCGCCGCAGACGCCTGCAGTCCGGAGTTTTGCAAATATCTCAGCATCACTGTGGTTGTCTAATTTTAGTTTCCTAGCACAGTAGAGGCATATTTGTATCTTCTTTACTTGGAATTTTTTCTATTGTAAGTACCGCCTTCAGCAAAATAGCCTCTAACCGCGAACAAAAAATCCCAGCGATAAAGTTTTTTGTGGATTATTAAGCGTAGATGCTGCACCATCGGTGTGGCATAAACCATCATTGACAAGGAGATATGTTGATATCGATGCGTTTTAGACCACTTTGCACAGCAACACATGTGTTGGAATGAACTTATGTGAAGCTGTATTTGTTATGACATAGTTGTTTTCCCAGCGATGTTCTAAGTTAGGTAACTTAATTAGTGGCTGGTCGATTCAATTATTAACGGAATAGCAGGTGGCTTAGCTTAAGAATGGATTTGCTGTTGCAGAATGTGAATTCGGAATCCGTCCTCTCGACCAAGCGATGGTGGCTGGCTTCGAATTATTCGTTAGTGCTGGTCCTCTCTGCCACGAAGTGATGCGAGGTGTTGCAGTGGTTGTAGAAGAGTGGACGGTAGATGAGGAGGTGTGGACACTTTACAAGTAGACTCTATAAATATAATACTAAAGTGGTGATTCATCTCAGTCGTTAGCTCATATTCCATCGAGTTCTTTACTATAGGATATCGCAGTCGCCGGACAGTTGATGACGGCGATGCGATCTACGTGTCAAGCTGGTGCTAAGAAAGTAGCTCTTCGGCTTGTTGCAGCGATGTATAGGTTCGCTTTTTATTGTGTGTAGTCTGTTAGTGAACAAATAGATAGATGAATAAGTGAAAACCCATTTTCAATCCATCTGTATGCTTTTTTCTGTAGTTTAATACTTACTCGGTTGCTTGGATGACCCGTACTCACTAGTTGTACGGGCCTCAGCATAATCACCACTTTATCGAAGTTTTGGTGGTTTAGCCATTATGGTTCCTTGGAGTCCTGAAACCAGCCAGGCCAAAGTCTACCCCAAGTCGTCTCTACCACAAGCAGTTGCCGCCCTTGTGGTTCAGAGGGAGATTTGCCACCATGCGACTAGTAGTTTGGACGGTGGTGGATCTTGGTATTCGTTTGCTCCTTGCTGAGCTTCTTGATGGAAACGTCGCACTCCTTCTTAGCTTGGGAGACCCTGCCGGGGAGATGAATTCCTCCGCTGTACATCGCAGCCTGACACTATAGAACACATCTCAACAACAGTGACGCGGTAAAATAGTTTAATAAGTTGTATCATAATAAAATAGCCGACTATTTAGCTTATTATTCGGGTTTAGAGCAAATAATTGCTCCAAATGTTGCCAATCGTATGAGACATTTTAGATGTACGGTAACAGCTGCAGTTCAAGTTCTTGGAAAAGTACACAGTGTTCTTGGACAGCGGAAAGGCAAGGTCATGCTGTTCTCGTTTTCGAAGTTTTTTTTTAAATAGAATTTTTGGCACTACTCCGTTTTTTTTTTCGAAATTATGTTCATCAATGTTTTTAAAACCTCATTTTACCTTTTGGTTCCCTTTTTAGCTACCTCCTCCCAACGGTTTACCGCCTCACCGTGGCTGGGAGGCGTTTCTCGGTGTCGGACTGCGATGTACAGCGGGGGGATTTGTTGCCCCTGCAGGGTGTTCCAAGCTGAGAATGAGTCCGGCGTTTCCATCAGGAAGCCTAGCTAAGAGTAAACCAATACCAGTTTCCGCCACCGTCCTGGTATCAAAGTCGCATTGTGGCAAATCTCCATCCACAAATGCTACGACTGCCTGTGGTGGTGACGACCTGGGGCAGACCTTGGCCAAGCTGACCTCGGGATTCCAGGGATCCGCGGTGGCTTGGCCAAGGGGTCTTCGATAAGTGTTGATTATACTGGAGCCCGCACAACCAGTGAGGATGGGCCGTTCAGGTCTCAAGTGTGGGGTTTTAGCTGCCTTATTTGTGTTTTTCTTCAATCACCTTATCTAATTGTATTAATCATCTTGCCAAAGATTGTGTAATGAACATTACATTACATTTTAAACCTTTTTTAATCTAAGATATTGAATGAGGATGTTAATGAGGCGACGGGACAGTATGAGGTAACAGCACTAATACCAGTAATCGAGACGTTCTCGTTTTGCGACCACCTCCGAAAGAGCACGTCCGGAATGGCAAGTGCACAGTTGGAATTCAGTCACTGGCAGTTAATTGATGAGGTAATTTGTTAACCTCGTTATAGTTAACAGTGCTGTATGAATTCGGTTCATAATACGGCAAACTTCCTTGTGATCCAAAAAGGCATAGGTTGCCTATGGGAACGCCTAGTACGGTTACGCCACTATTCCTACGGGTATCGAGGTCGATGAGAATTCAGCCTCTCATTGGAGAGGACACCAGTTTCTAAAGTTTTTGCCGAGCCTACTAACGATTTTAACAGTCTTTGTGAATGATGATTACAAGGCAGCGAAACAAATGGAAGAAGTGGAGAGGCTTACACAACGTGTGAAGTCAGGTCTTATAAGGAATTCCACACTTGCTTGGACGGTCCGTCTACAAGAGTAATGCGACTATCAGGCAATTTTTCCACTTCTTTCTCTCACAATAATCATCTGTGGTTGTAATCTAATTTTGTCCATGTGCAGCTGCAAATCCAATTGAATCATATTACAACCACAACGGTGTTGAGGTATGAGCGAAACTCGAAATCCCAGATGGGTTTCGGACCTGCGATTACCCTTACTGGGGGCTTAGTGATATTCACCATACCAGCTAAGGCCCTTTTTTTGCCTTTTTGGCACCCTTGGTTTCCTCTCTCGAAATCTCCCTACAACGGATATGATCCGGGGTGTAGATGTCGGCACTGGACCAAGTTAAACAGAAGCTACATTCTAAATGACAGTATCTTAACATTTATTTACTACCAGTTCTTTTATCAGGACGAAGTACGATGTGAACTAAACCAAGTTAAGTTAAAACTTAAAAGTTGAGGTACTGTGGTTGACTGAGACGAAATGATGTCGCCCATTGAATACCGTCGATGACAATGATTAAGTATGCGACAATAGAATTTTTCTCAACAGGAGTTTGGCCATGAACATTGATTCATTCGAACAAGAGACAACGCATTCGGACGAATACGGTCGAATAGGGATATGGATAAGTACTGACTTTGACAATCTTCTTCGTCTACGCACCGAAATAAAGCTATGACGAAGATGAATTCGAAGCGTTCTACACGGACTTGACAAAATTCTACAAAGAAAAACATACATTCTTCATGACCACCAATGGAGATTTTATCACTAATACTGGACACAGAATGACATCTGAGGAACGTCACATTGGGACAGATAAGAATGGAACAGGCAGGATAATCAGCTATCTGAGTTCATCATGACAACGAAGTCCCTTACTAGTACACTGCGATTCCAAATGCCCCACTATCAGCTTTGAACGCGGAAATCTCCCATTGTAGGGCGCTTTTGCGAAGTAGCACATTATAGTAAATCGAAGGTTTTGGTTAGCCGATGTCGCTGTTGCTCCCTCCAAAATTTTACACGACAGTAGACCATCGCCTCCCTCATGGGAGATTCCATTTTTCGCGGAAAGGGGAGAAGGCCACTGTGTTCAGAAAGTGAAATCCGAAAGGCACCATAAATTGGGATTAATACGCTCTTCGATTGCTAAGCAAACACGAGGTTGAAAAAAATATTTATTCGGCTTACGTTCCGACATCTTCATCTTTCTCAGAATTTTTTCTTCAGTCTTCAAAAATGGGATTTATTCAGTACATTAGTCTTCTTCTGGGAGGATGCCGTACTTTATAATATCGACGAGGAATACAGTCGGCTCATTCAATATCTTTACGTTAGTATTATGAAAGCTGACAGTCCATAAGTCACCAAAGGACGTCTGTCTCTTGAAACCGTTGGGGTTGATCTCAAGTCCGTACTTGCAAAACAATGCAGACGGGCGATAAAACAAGATCTTAAATAGAGAAGAGCAGCAGTTATGGTCGAAGCTACAGAGGCGGGGAAAAGCATTTGCAAGCCCACCGGAAGTTCGTCAATTACAAAACCGAGATAGTTGCACTCCGACACCCAGGCGGAATAGCTATAGCTTCCATAGAAGCAGTAGAGAAAATTATTCACGATTACTATTCGGATCACCTCAATAACCACGACCTCCTGACCTCATATTAAATGAAGGAGGATGGATATGTCGTCCCACCGGTCTCCACTTCTGAAATCCGACATGCCACTACGCCGGTGAAGAATCGAAAAGCACCAGTTCCGGATAGGATAAGGTCAGAACATTGATGCGGCAATTTACACTTGTCAAAACACATGCCTGCTGTTCAATGGAAGATCGGCAAGACCGTGCTATTGTTCAATAAGGATGACCCCACGTTATCAGGAACTATCGTCCAATCTTCTTGCTGCCTTCGTTTATAAACCCTTCGCTAGAGTCATCCCAAACAGGATTTAAAGAACACTGGAGGAAGAACAGCCATGTGAGCAAGTAGAGTTTCTAGAGCACGATCGACCACATCCACATGGAAACAAGATTATTAAAAAATTATTGAAGTATCGCCATAATACAAGAGTCTGCTTGTACCACCTCTCACCTGTTGCCTCTCACCTATCAGTTCTCACCTATCGGCTCTCACTGATCACCTCTCACCGATCACCTGTCACCTATCAACAGAAGTCCTATCAAAAGAAGGAGAGGAAAAAGAAGGAAGGAAAAGAAGTCCATGCTCTGGTTCGACCTACTCAACGATGTAGAAGATCGGTTTTGCTCAGCGTTCAACCTTCTATACGTTACGTGAGAACTCATCACGTTGCATTGCATTGCAACTAATCTGTTGGGGATCTCTCGTTGAGAAAGGGCCGTTGATAAGGTTGTAGGTTATCTGAATTTTACACTTTGCTGAATCAAATGTTCATCCTTTTGGAGTCGGATTTATATCTGTAAAATGTTGACTATTTTCTTCTGACCGTATATCATGCGTGACGTGTATTATTCTCTGAACATTTTCATTATATTCCTATCTGTCCGGCTAGCATCCCTAATCCCTGATTTTAATCGACCTTACAGGATCCGTATTGGCAGCCTACTACGTTAGAAGAGATGGAAGAATACGGCGTCAAAGGTGATTCACCAAACCATGCTCGCGGTTATATGGACGCCATTCGACGACGAAAAGGCCTGCCAACTGACGACGTAATTGTCGTTTCAGCGGAAAAGCAAAGGAATCTGAAAAAGAACAAGTAGAAAGGTGTTTGATTACACTAAAGTCACTTCAATATTTGTTTATATGTATGTGCATATATCTATGTATGTGTATATACACATGTACATATATATATACATATCTATATACACATACGTATATATATATATATATATATATATATATATATATATATATACGGAGGAGCACTACCAGTTGTACATTGTATATTCAGAAATGAAAGGAGGACAATAAATACCTTAGTATTAAGATTCAAGTACTGCTCATACGACCATAAAAAGGTTACGTTAATTTGGAAAATATCTATACCAAATCGTTTGCAATTTATTATGCTAAGCGCCATAAAATTTTTCGAAAGTGTGAGAAAGGTGAGTTGTTAGAACTAAACACCAAGAACATCTGTGTTTGAAAACCGACACTCATTCAAGCTCTGTTTGACTGATCAATACGTATCCTTTCACTGATTAGCTAATACGATGTTAATTAAAAAAAGATTTAGTAAACTGACGTTTCGGCGCCTTTGTCTTCGGAGCCAAATTGTTCCGAGAATATTGTGCACAGGTATTTCTTCTTCCAGTGCCGGTCTTTATGATCGCATCGAGTTCAATTCAGTGGGGCATAACTAGAATAGTGTAACCACACAACGCAGTGCTCATTCATATAGGTTGGTTGTTGATACTCGTTTTCCATCGGCGTTGGCGTTTTTTCGACATTGCATGCTGCTTGAGTCGGTATCATTATCAGCTAGCAGAAAACAAAAATATTAAGAGCTGATACCAAAAACTGAACACAATCTGAAGAAAGAGAAGGAGCAAAACGTTAGCTGAGTAAACCTCATTTTGTTACACTGGCGTTAGCTTGCCAATGAACGAATTTCTATGTGTTAACCTGACCTGACTCGTTTAAACAAAGAAACCATATTTTCGCTTTATTTTCTAATTAAGAATATATGTATTCCTTCATATTTTGTATGTTATGTGGTTGATTGGTTGTTGCGTGGTTACGCCAATGGTTAATCGATAAAATATGGTAATGTGTTGAAATCCAGCCCCTAGCCAAAACGCGCTATTTTTTTAAGCATATAGCGCGTGGCATCCTCGTTAATTAACGAAGCAAAGGCGGCCCTATCCGGGAGCGAACCGGACACCTACTGTGTGTGAAGAAGACGTGATAACCACTACACCATAGGGCCTAGTTGTCGCAAGTTAGAGGGAAACAACAAAACCCTGTAGATGTAGACCTGACTTCCTCTTAGAAACGTAATTTTTGAGCAAATAGCGTGGGTTTTCCTGCTTCATGAACGATGTAAAAAGAGAGTTTCGCCGACACCGCCGACATTCAGCGTATGCGGCAGACGTGATAACCACCACACCACGGTACTCTCACATTTTTTTCGCATTTAACCGTTGAAAACAGTGTAAACAAATCCCCTGGTGGAGATGTCCAAATCTGACTTCTAGTAATAAACACACTAACTATCCGAGTGCGCAGTGTACGCTGTCTTGTTCAATGAACGATGCAAAACAAGGTCCTTGCTGGGATCGAACCGGCGACCTTCTGCGTGTGAAGCAGACGTGGTAAACACTACATATAGTGGCGGCTGCGATGGATGCACTTGCGTGGTAGTGACCGTTGAGCCGCTCACTACTTAGTAGTTGTAGTTCAGTGGTGAGAATATTAGGCTGTAGTAAATATTAGATAGTGTACGGTCTATCGACTAGTTGTCTCTGCTTGATTCTCGAAAGTGGTTCTGTTTTGTGATCCTTATTATTTGATAGTTCTGCAATATAGGTAATATAGGTGCAATATAGCAATACCCTTTGAGGTCTGAGACGCTGTGAATCGAGAGTCAAGAAATAGGTATCGTAGTTCTAGGGTACTACAATTGATCTATAGGCTATGATTGCCCAATGAACCAACAACTAGGGTTCCACGTAAGAGTTTGGCGATTGACATGCTCCTTTGATTGCAGCCCCACACGGTGTTGATCTGCTAGTTTGGAGGAATTGTATTTGCTCGTTCTTCGCCACGCGGGTCTTGTGGTTGTTGTCTTTACAGCGCAAATCTCAAACTTGGGTAATTAAACCGTTTATACCAATATTATAATAATAACGAAAAGAAGATACTAAAAGCAGTATAAGTGGCGCGTTGATAACAGGATTACCAAATAAGCGTAAGACAATAAGTAAAAAGATACCTTAAGGTAGGAGAGTAGTTGGATTGGCTGTTGTGTTAATATGAGAAAGAGCTTTCATATAAAAGTACAATTTGACCTATAGAGGTGAAGAGCATATGGTAGCGCGGGTACCAATGGGACCAGATGGTTGTTGGCGCGAATGGCATACCGTAATTAGCTACCGTACTAGTAGTGAGGAATGTGAAGAAAAAGACAATGCTTAAGCCAATGAGGTGTTAACATACAACAAAACTACAGAATGTTGCTTAACTCTTACAGATACAATGTCATGTTAAGTATGTATACTAGGGAAGATCAGTGACTGTCTGAGAGGTTTCCTACAATAAAGTACGGTAGAGCAATTCTATGACAAGAGGTGAACGGAGATGGTATGTGGCAAGAACTGAGATGGCGAGTGGGAAGAACTCCGACACGTGGGCCTCACCAGCAGACCGCGGTTCTTTTATACTGCCTCAGGGAGCAGGCAGATGGGTACTGTTGTTGACCCTTACGTCGTCCTCGTATATCACAATTATGGTGGCAAATGCATAAACAATATTGTGTTCTATTTGGTATTGAAAATATATGATATTGTTTATACTAACGTATCCTTTATTTTTGACAACCTCAACTCGTGGGCAGATGCTGTTCATCGTTGGTGACCGCTCTCATTGTGCTGATAGATGGTAATTATAGTTGGGTGACCCGCTATCGTTGTTGTCGTTGTTGCAGATAATTCTTTGCGTCACATCTGGCTAGACGTCAATCACTATCAGAAGATATATAGAATAAAGTTACTATAGAGGATATTATTTTCTACTAGATAATCTTTATTGGTCGACTTGTCGACACTCCGGCCCGGCTTTGTTCGTTTCGGCGTGGCTTTTGTTGTCGGTCTTTTTCGGTGGTGTAGGTATATTTTACTAATATAGGCGGTGTTGAGTGCACTACGTTGCTCGAATTCGTCATAGGTATTTGGTTCCTTTGTCGTGGACGAATATCCTGCGGGAGCAGTTGAGTACATGAAATAGTAGCCAGAAAGGGAATATTATTAGTTTGGCTATCAGTCTGAATATACACGAAACGATCCTTGTTCCGAACATTGAGATGCATCCGTAGGTGAGTCCTATCAGAAATAGCAGGAAGAATAATGCAGTTGTTAATGTTTTATACCACTGTAGTAGTACGTCTGCAATGTGCCAAAAGTCTGGCCATTGTACTTCCTCCTCGGTATTGGCTGTTCCATACAGCCATTTGTTGAACATTGTGTTGGCAGTGTTTGTGAATTTTAAAATCCCGCCTATTTTGAAACTGGTGACTGTGGTTCCGCATGTTACTGTGCATCTTTCTTGGACACGAGCGTTACTGAAACTGAAGCGAAGTTTTGAATTTTTACCGTCTTGGTCGCATGGTACTGTGAATGTTGCCGTTGTACATACTATTTCAGCTTGGGCAGGCTTTAAAGAAGTGCACGTTATGTGCGCAACTGCTCCCTTAGCACATTTATAACAACCTTGTATATGGGCGTTATCAATTTGACATGTTGTGCTGTTCACAATGACGTCTGTCCTTACATCATCTTGAATATTCAAGATAATTTCAGCCGTAATCATGCTTGGAATAGTCGCTTGAATGCGTCCCTGCCTTGTTTGATGGAATGTTAGTGATGGGAGAATGAGAGGTAATTATACCTCATGTCATTGAAGGATAAGGAAATGTTTCCTCTCTACAGTTGCAGTTAGCCTGATTTTCTGCTGGATAGCAAGTGCACTCTTCTTCAACTTTGCATTTAAGGTTCCTGGCTGTAGTTCGATTGTTACATTGGAGAGGTGGTGATACGCGTGCGTACCATATCGCAGTTTGGTTTCCGTCCGAGATGAATGGTGCGCTGAGTGTTGGAATAGGTGGCACGGTTATAGAACTCAGGGTATATGTGAAGGAAATCCATGTAACTGGAACGTTTGGTCGCATGTGCAGCATGTGGGATTGTGTGTTTCCTTCAATAGCGTTGAAATTTGTAATTTCGACGTTCGTAGTTTCGGTCCAACGGAAGTAGTGAAATATTTCATAAACTCGTGCAGACGTCGGAATTAAGTAAATGCGATAGAATAAGCACCCTAAGCTCCAATAAAAGCAATCGCAACCAGGTCCTCCGCAAGATTCAACACGGGCTGTTATACCCGGATAGATGTTCCCGGGTTCTAATTCAGGCAATAAACTCGAAGAGTTTACCTGAGCGCACTTTGTTCCTTTGCACGATCCTGTATGGGGACATCTTTTGCTGTCCACTATTCTATAAGTAGTGTCGCGAGTGAAGAATTCGGTTTCTGGTTCGCAAGAGAGTGTAAGTGAATTCCATACAATACGGATCTCGTGCAACGTTGTTTATTTGCGGAGCGGTTTAAAACAAGCTTCTCTTTTGAATGGATTGATCCTTAATATATGGGAGATTTTCACTTTGCAAGTTTCAGTGTAGTGTCGACAAGGACCTGGTCTTGCATTGTTCGTTGAATAAGACTGCGTACATTGCTCACTCGAATAGTTGGCGTCTTTATTACTGGAAATCAAATTTGGACATCTCCACCAGACATTTTGTTTACACTGTCTTCAACGGTTGGATGAGAAGTGGACGGTGCGGTCCTGTGGTGTTGTGGTTATCACGTCTGCTTCACAAGCAGAAGGTCCCCGATTCGGTCCGGGCAAGGATTTGGTTTCGCATTGTTCATTGAACAAGACAACGTAAAGCGTGCACTCGAATAGTTAGTGTGTTTATTACTAGAGGTTAGATTTAAACATCTCCAAAACACATTTTGTTTGCTTTCACACCAACGGTTGGATGAGAAGTGGACGTTGCGGTCCTGTGGTGTTGTGGTTATCACGTCTGCTTCACATGCAGAAGGTCGCCGATTCGATCCCGGCCAGGATCTGGTTTCGCATTGCTCATTGATCAAGACAACCTATAATGCTCACTCGAATAATTTCCGTCTTTATTACTATAAGTCAGATTTGGACATCTCCACCAGACGTTTTCTTTACACTGTCTTCAACGGTTGAATGAGAAGTGGATGTCGTGGTCAGGTGGTGTGGTCATTATCACGTCTGCTTCACATGCAGAAGGTCGCCGATTCGGTCCGGGCAAGGATTTGGTTTCGCATTGCTCATTGAACAAGACAACCTCTACTGCTCACTCGAATAATTGACGTGTTTATTACTATAAGTCAGATTTGGACATCTCCACCAGACATTTTGTTTAGGCTGTCTTCAACGGTTGAATGAGATGTGGACGTTGCAGTTCTGTGGTGTAGTGGGAAACACGTCTGCTTCACATGCAGAAGGTCCGGGCAAGGATTTGGTTTCGCATTGCTCATTGAACAAGACAACCTCTACTGCTCACTCGAATAATTGACGTGTTTA